>JASGCC010000931.1:0-48820 GCA_030067915.1 Hydractinia echinata | reverse complement strand
GTACAAGTAGTTGACGGTGTTGTAAGGCCATGGCGCAATGGAAAACGACTTGGACACGTCGTAGTCCATTGAGAGTGGAAGGAATAGACCGATGGTAACCTGCGCAGGCACGTGGAACCACGTGATTTACGTGTAAGGCCTTTATTAGGCGGCAAAAGGCCATATAACAGCCTTTAGAGGCCTGTACACGTAGTTGACGGTGTTGTAAGGCCATGGCGCAATGGAAAACGACTTGGACGTCGTAGTCCATTGAGAGTGGAAGGATAGACCGATGGTAACCTGCGAGGCACGTGGAACCACGTGATTTACGTGTAAGGCCTTTATTATGGCGGCAAAAGGCCATATAACAGCCTTTAGAGGCCTGTACACGTAGTTGACGGTGTTGTAAGGCCATGGCGCAATGGAAAACGACTTGGACGTCGTAGTCCATTGAGAGTGGAAGGAATAGACCGATGGTAACCTGCGGAGGCACGTGGAACCACGTGATTTACGTGTAAGGCTTTATTAGCGGCAAAAGGCCATATAACAGCCTTTAGAGGCCTGTACACGTAGTTGACGGTGTTGTAAGGCCATGGCGCAATGGAAAACGACTTGGAACGTCGTAGTCCATTGAGAGTGGAAGGAATAGACCGATGGTAACCTGCGAGGCACGTGGAACCACGTGATTTACGTGTAAGGCCTTTATTAGGCGGCAAAAGCCATATAACAGCCTTTAGAGGCCTGTACACGTAGTTGACGGTGTTGTAAGGCCATGGCGCAATGGAAAACGACTTGGACGTCGTAGTCCATTGAGAGTGGAAGGAATAGACCGATGGTAACCTGCGGAGGCACGTGGAACCACGTGATTTACGTGTAAGGCCTTTATTAGGCGGCAAAAGGCCATATAACAGCCTTTAGAGGCCTGTACACGTAGTTGACGGTGTTGTAAGGCCATGGCGCAATGGAAAACGACTTGGACGTCGTAGTCCATTGAGAGTGGAAGGAATAGACCGATGGTAACCTGCGAGGCACGTGGAACCACGTGATTTACGTGTAAGGCCTTTATTAGGGCAAAAGGCATATAACAGCCTTTAGAGGCCTGTACACGTAGTTGACGGTGTTGTAAGGCCATGGCGCAATGGAAAACGACTTGGACGTCGTAGTCCATTGAGAGTGGAAGGATAGACCGATGGTAACCTGCGGAGCACGTGGAACCACGTGATTTACGTGTAAGGCCTTTATTATGGCGGCAAAAGGCCATATAACAGCCTTTAGAGGCCTGTACACGTAGTTGACGGTGTTGTAAGGCCATGGCGCAATGGAAAACGACTTGGATCGTAGTCCATTGAGAGTGGAAGGAATAGACCGATGGTAACCTGCGGAGGCACGTGGAACCACGTGATTTACGTGTAAGGCCTTTATTAGGGCAAAAGCCATATAACAGCCTTTAGAGGTGTACACGTAGTTGACGGTGTTGTAAGGCCATGGCGCAATGGAAAACGACTTGGACGTCGTAGTCCATTGAGAGTGGAAGGATAGACCGATGGTAACCTGCGGAGGCACGTGGAACCACGTGATTTACGTGTAAGGCCTTTATTATGCGGCAAAAGGCCATATAACAGCCTTTAGAGGCCTGTACACGTAGTTGACGGTGTTGTAAGGCCATGGCGCAATGGAAAACGACTTGGACGTCGTAGTCCATTGAGAGTGGAAGGAATAGACCGATGGTAACCTGCGCAGGCACGTGGAACCACGTGATTTACGTGTAAGGCCTTTATTAGGCGGCAAAAGGCCATATAACAGCCTTTAGAGGCCTGTACACGTAGTTGACGGTGTTGTAAGACCATGGCGCAATGGAAAACGACTTGGACGTCGTAGTCCATTGAGAGTGGAAGGAATAGACCGATGGTAACCTGCGCAGGCACGTGGAACCACGTGATTTACGTGTAAGGCCTTTATTAGGCGGCAAAAGGCCATATAACAGCCTTTAGAGGCCTGTACACGTAGTTGACGGTGTTGTAAGGCCATGGCGCAATGGAAAACGACTTGGCACGTCGTAGTCCATTGAGAGTGGAAGGATAGACCGATGGTAACCTGAGGCACGTGGAACCACGTGATTTACGTGTAAGGCCTTTATTAGGGCGCAAAAGGCCATATAACAGCCTTTAGAGGCCTGTACACGTAGTTGACGGTGTTGTAAGGCCATGGCGCAATGGAAAACGACTTGGCGTCGTAGTCCATTGAGAGTGGAAGGAATAGACCGATGGTAACCTGCGCAGGCACGTGGAACCACGTGATTTACGTGTAAGGCCTTTATTAGGCGGCAAAAAGCCATATAACAGCCTTTAGAGGCCTGTACACGTAGTTGACGGTGTTGTAAGGCCATGGCGCAATGGAAAACGACTTGGACGTCGTAGTCCATTGAGAGTGGAAGGAATAGACCGATGGTAACCTGCGCAGGCACGTGGAACCACGTGATTTACGTGTAAGGCCTTTATTATGCGGCAAAAGCCATATAACAGCCTTTAGAGGCCTGTACACGTAGTTGACGGTGTTGTAAGGCCATGGCGCAATGGAAAACGACTTGGACGTCGTAGTCCATTGAGAGTGGAAGGAATAGACCGATGGTAACCTGCGCAGGCACGTGGAACCACGTGATTTACGTGTAAGGCCTTTATTAGGGCAAAAGCCATATAACAGCCTTTAGAGGCCTGTACACGTAGTTGACGGTGTTGTAAGGCCATGGCGCAATGGAAAACGACTTGGACGTCGTAGTCCATTGAGAGTGGAAGGAATAGACCGATGGTAACCTGCGGAGGCACGTGGAACCACGTGATTTACGTGTAAGGCCTTTATTAAGCGGCAAAAGGCCATATAACAGCCTTTAGAGGCCTGTACACGTAGTTGACGGTGTTGTAAGGCCATGGCGCAATGGAAAACGACTTGGAACGTCGTAGTCCATTGAGAGTGGAAGGAATAGACCGATGGTAACCTGCGGAGGCACGTGGAACCACGTGATTTACGTGTAAGGCCTTTATTATGCGGCAAAAGGCCATATAACAGCCTTTAGAGGCCTGTACACGTAGTTGACGGTGTTGTAAGGCCATGGCGCAATGGAAAACGACTTGGGACGTCGTAGTCCATTGAGAGTGGAAGGAATAGACCGATGGTAACCTGCGGAGGCACGTGGAACCACGTGATTTACGTGTAAGGCCTTTATTAGCGGCAAAAGCCATATAACAGCCTTTAGAGGCCTGTACACGTAGTTGACGGTGTTGTAAGGCCATGGCGCAATGGAAAACGACTTGGAACGTCGTAGTCCATTGAGAGTGGAAGGAATAGACCGATGGTAACCTGCGAGGCACGTGGAACCACGTGATTTACGTGTAAGGCCTTTATTAGGCGGCAAAAGCCATATAACAGCCTTTAGAGGCCTGTACACGTAGTTGACGGTGTTGTAAGGCCATGGCGCAATGGAAAACGACTTGGACGTCGTAGTCCATTGAGAGTGGAAGGAATAGACCGATGGTAACCTGCGCAGGCACGTGGAACCACGTGATTTACGTGTAAGGCCTTTATTATGCGGCAAAAGCCATATAACAGCCTTTAGAGGCCTGTACACGTAGTTGACGGTGTTGTAAGGCCATGGCGCAATGGAAAACGACTTGGACGTCGTAGTCCATTGAGAGTGGAAGGAATAGACCGATGGTAACCTGCGCAGGCACGTGGAACCACGTGATTTACGTGTAAGGCCTTTATTATGCGGCAAAAGGCCATATAACAGCCTTTAGAGGCCTGTACACGTAGTTGACGGTGTTGTAAGGCCATGGCGCAATGGAAAACGACTTGGAACGTCGTAGTCCATTGAGAGTGGAAGGAATAGACCGATGGTAACCTGCGCAGGCACGTGGAACCACGTGATTTACGTGTAAGGCCTTTATTAGGCGGCAAAAGCCATATAACAGCCTTTAGAGGCCTGTACACGTAGTTGACGGTGTTGTAAGGCCATGGCGCAATGGAAAACGACTTGGACGTCGTAGTCCATTGAGAGTGGAAGGAATAGACCGATGGTAACCTGCGCAGGCACGTGGAACCACGTGATTTACGTGTAAGGCCTTTATTAGGGCAAAAGCCATATAACAGCCTTTAGAGGCCTGTACACGTAGTTGACGGTGTTGTAAGGCCATGGCGCAATGGAAAACGACTTGGAACGTCGTAGTCCATTGAGAGTGGAAGGAATAGACCGATGGTAACCTGCGAGGCACGTGGAACCACGTGATTTACGTGTAAGGCCTTTATTATGCGGCAAAAGCCATATAACAGCCTTTAGAGGCCTGTACACGTAGTTGACGGTGTTGTAAGGCCATGGCGCAATGGAAAACGACTTGGAACGTCGTAGTCCATTGAGAGTGGAAGGAATAGACCGATGGTAACCTGCGCAGGCACGTGGAACCACGTGATTTACGTGTAAGGCCTTTATTAGGCGGCAAAAAGCCATATAACAGCCTTTAGAGGCCTGTACACGTAGTTGACGGTGTTGTAAGGCCATGGCGCAATGGAAAACGACTTGGAACGTCGTAGTCCATTGAGAGTGGAAGGAATAGACCGATGGTAACCTGCGCAGGCACGTGGAACCACGTGATTTACGTGTAAGGCCTTTATTAGCGGCAAAAGCCATATAACAGCCTTTAGAGGCCTGTACACGTAGTTGACGGTGTTGTAAGGCCATGGCGCAATGGAAAACGACTTGGACGTCGTAGTCCATTGAGAGTGGAAGGAATAGACCGATGGTAACCTGCGGGCACGTGGAACCACGTGATTTACGTGTAAGGCCTTTATTATGCGGCAAAAGGCATATAACAGCCTTTAGAGGCCTGTACACGTAGTTGACGGTGTTGTAAGGCCATGGCGCAATGGAAAACGACTTGGAACGTCGTAGTCCATTGAGAGTGGAAGGAATAGACCGATGGTAACCTGCGCAGGCACGTGGAACCACGTGATTTACGTGTAAGGCCTTTATTATGCGGCAAAAGGCCATATAACAGCCTTTAGAGGCCTGTACACGTAGTTGACGGTGTTGTAAGGCCATGGCGCAATGGAAAACGACTTGGAACGTCGTAGTCCATTGAGAGTGGAAGGAATAGACCGATGGTAACCTGCAGGCACGTGGAACCACGTGATTTACGTGTAAGGCCTTTATTATGCGGCAAAAGGCCATATAACAGCCTTTAGAGGCCTGTACACGTAGTTGACGGTGTTGTAAGGCCATGGCGCAATGGAAAACGACTTGGACGTCGTAGTCCATTGAGAGTGGAAGGAATAGACCGATGGTAACCTGCGCAGGCACGTGGAACCACGTGATTTACGTGTAAGGCCTTTATTATGCGGCAAAAGGCCATATAACAGCCTTTAGAGGCCTGTACACGTAGTTGACGGTGTTGTAAGGCCATGGCGCAATGGAAAACGACTTGGAACGTCGTAGTCCATTGAGAGTGGAAGGAATAGACCGATGGTAACCTGCGGAGGCACGTGGAACCACGTGATTTACGTGTAAGGCCTTTATTATGCGGCAAAAGCCATATAACAGCCTTTAGAGGCCTGTACACGTAGTTGACGGTGTTGTAAGGCCATGGCGCAATGGAAAACGACTTGGAACGTCGTAGTCCATTGAGAGTGGAAGGAATAGACCGATGGTAACCTGCGGAGGCACGTGGAACCACGTGATTTACGTGTAAGGCCTTTATTATGCGGCAAAAGGCCATATAACAGCCTTTAGAGGCCTGTACACGTAGTTGACGGTGTTGTAAGGCCATGGCGCAATGGAAAACGACTTGGACGTCGTAGTCCATTGAGAGTGGAAGGAATAGACCGATGGTAACCTGCGCAGGCACGTGGAACCACGTGATTTACGTGTAAGGCCTTTATTAGGCGGCAAAAGGCCATATAACAGCCTTTAGAGGCCTGTACACGTAGTTGACGGTGTTGTAAGGCCATGGCGCAATGGAAAACGACTTGGGACGTCGTAGTCCATTGAGAGTGGAAGGAATAGACCGATGGTAACCTGCGCAGGCACGTGGAACCACGTGATTTACGTGTAAGGCCTTTATTAGCGGCAAAAGCCATATAACAGCCTTTAGAGGCCTGTACACGTAGTTGACGGTGTTGTAAGGCCATGGCGCAATGGAAAACGACTTGGAACGTCGTAGTCCATTGAGAGTGGAAGGAATAGACCGATGGTAACCTGCGCAGGCACGTGGAACCACGTGATTTACGTGTAAGGCCTTTATTATGCGGCAAAAGCCATATAACAGCCTTTAGAGGCCTGTACACGTAGTTGACGGTGTTGTAAGGCCATGGCGCAATGGAAAACGACTTGGGACGTCGTAGTCCATTGAGAGTGGAAGGAATAGACCGATGGTAACCTGCGGAGGCACGTGGAACCACGTGATTTACGTGTAAGGCCTTTATTATGCGGCAAAAGGCCATATAACAGCCTTTAGAGGCCTGTACACGTAGTTGACGGTGTTGTAAGGCCATGGCGCAATGGAAAACGACTTGGAACGTCGTAGTCCATTGAGAGTGGAAGATATTGACCGATGGTAACCTGCGCAGGCACGTGGAACCACGTGATTTACGTGTAAGGCCTTTATTATGCGGCAAAAGGCCATATAACAGCCTTTAGAGGCCTGTACACGTAGTTGACGGTGTTGTAAGGCCATGGCGCAATGGAAAACGACTTGGAACGTCGTAGTCCATTGAGAGTGGAAGGAATAGACCGATGGTAACCTGCGCAGGCACGTGGAACCACGTGATTTACGTGTAAGGCCTTTATTAGCGGCAAAAGGCCATATAACAGCCTTTAGAGGCCTGTACACGTAGTTGACGGTGTTGTAAGGCCATGGCGCAATGGAAAACGACTTGGACGTCGTAGTCCATTGAGAGTGGAAGGAATAGACCGATGGTAACCTGCGGAGGCACGTGGAACCACGTGATTTACGTGTAAGGCCTTTATTATGCGGCAAAAGGCCATATAACAGCCTTTAGAGGCCTGTACACGTAGTTGACGGTGTTGTAAGGCCATGGCGCAATGGAAAACGACTTGGCGTCGTAGTCCATTGAGAGTGGAAGGAATAGACCGATGGTAACCTGCGAGGCACGTGGAACCACGTGATTTACGTGTAAGGCCTTTATTATGCGGCAAAAGGCCATATAACAGCCTTTAGAGGCCTGTACACGTAGTTGACGGTGTTGTAAGGCCATGGCGCAATGGAAAACGACTTGGAACGTCGTAGTCCATTGAGAGTGGAAGGAATAGACCGATGGTAACCTGCGGAGGCACGTGGAACCACGTGATTTACGTGTAAGGCCTTTATTAGCGGCAAAAGGCCATATAACAGCCTTTAGAGGCCTGTACACGTAGTTGACGGTGTTGTAAGGCCATGGCGCAATGGAAAACGACTTGGAACGTCGTAGTCCATTGAGAGTGGAAGGAATAGACCGATGGTAACCTGCGGAGGCACGTGGAACCACGTGATTTACGTGTAAGGCCTTTATTAGCGGCAAAAGCCATATAACAGCCTTTAGAGGCCTGTACACGTAGTTGACGGTGTTGTAAGGCCATGGCGCAATGGAAAACGACTTGGAACGTCGTAGTCCATTGAGAGTGGAAGGAATAGACCGATGGTAACCTGCGCAGGCACGTGGAACCACGTGATTTACGTGTAAGGCCTTTATTAGCGGCAAAAGGCCATATAACAGCCTTTAGAGGCCTGTACACGTAGTTGACGGTGTTGTAAGGCCATGGCGCAATGGAAAACGACTTGGACGTCGTAGTCCATTGAGAGTGGAAGGAATAGACCGATGGTAACCTGCGGAGGCACGTGGAACCACGTGATTTACGTGTAAGGCCTTTATTATGCGGCAAAAGGCCATATAACAGCCTTTAGAGGCCTGTACACGTAGTTGACGGTGTTGTAAGGCCATGGCGCAATGGAAAACGACTTGGAACGTCGTAGTCCATTGAGAGTGGAAGGAATAGACCGATGGTAACCTGCGAGGCACGTGGAACCACGTGATTTACGTGTAAGGCCTTTATTATGCGGCAAAAGGCCATATAACAGCCTTTAGAGGCCTGTACACGTAGTTGACGGTGTTGTAAGGCCATGGCGCAATGGAAAACGACTTGGACGTCGTAGTCCATTGAGAGTGGAAGGAATAGACCGATGGTAACCTGCGGAGGCACGTGGAACCACGTGATTTACGTGTAAGGCCTTTATTATGCGGCAAAAGGCCATATAACAGCCTTTAGAGGCCTGTACACGTAGTTGACGGTGTTGTAAGGCCATGGCGCAATGGAAAACGACTTGGACGTCGTAGTCCATTGAGAGTGGAAGGAATAGACCGATGGTAACCTGCGGAGGCACGTGGAACCACGTGATTTACGTGTAAGGCCTTTATTATGCGGCAAAAGGCCATATAACAGCCTTTAGAGGCCTGTACACGTAGTTGACGGTGTTGTAAGGCCATGGCGCAATGGAAAACGACTTGGAACGTCGTAGTCCATTGAGAGTGGAAGGAATAGACCGATGGTAACCTGCGAGGCACGTGGAACCACGTGATTTACGTGTAAGGCCTTTATTATGCGGCAAAAGGCCATATAACAGCCTTTAGAGGCCTGTACACGTAGTTGACGGTGTTGTAAGGCCATGGCGCAATGGAAAACGACTTGGAACGTCGTAGTCCATTGAGAGTGGAAGGAATAGACCGATGGTAACCTGCGCAGGCACGTGGAACCACGTGATTTACGTGTAAGGCCTTTATTATGCGGCAAAAGGCCATATAACAGCCTTTAGAGGCCTGTACACGTAGTTGACGGTGTTGTAAGGCCATGGCGCAATGGAAAACGACTTGGACGTCGTAGTCCATTGAGAGTGGAAGGAATAGACCGATGGTAACCTGCGAGGCACGTGGAACCACGTGATTTACGTGTAAGGCCTTTATTATGCGGCAAAAGCCATATAACAGCCTTTAGAGGCCTGTACACGTAGTTGACGGTGTTGTAAGGCCATGGCGCAATGGAAAACGACTTGGACGTCGTAGTCCATTGAGAGTGGAAGGAATAGACCGATGGTAACCTGCGGAGGCACGTGGAACCACGTGATTTACGTGTAAGGCCTTTATTATGCGGCAAAAGGCCATATAACAGCCTTTAGAGGCCTGTACACGTAGTTGACGGTGTTGTAAGGCCATGGCGCAATGGAAAACGACTTGTGACGTCGTAGTCCATTGAGAGTGGAAGGAATAGACCGATGGTAACCTGCGGAGGCACGTGGAACCACGTGATTTACGTGTAAGGCCTTTATTATGCGGCAAAAGCCATATAACAGCCTTTAGAGGCCTGTACACGTAGTTGACGGTGTTGTAAGGCCATGGCGCAATGGAAAACGACTTGGACGTCGTAGTCCATTGAGAGTGGAAGGAATAGACCGATGGTAACCTGCGGAGGCACGTGGAACCACGTGATTTATATGTAAGGCTTTTAATTAGCATAAAAAGGCCATATAACAGCCTTTAGAGGCCTGTACACGTAGTTGACGGTGTTGTAAGGCCATGGCGCAATGGAAAACGACTTGGAACGTCGTAGTCCATTGAGAGTGGAAGGAATAGACCGATGGTAACCTGCGCAGGCACGTGGAACCACGTGATTTACGTGTAAGGCCTTTATTAGGCGGCAAAAGGCCATATAACAGCCTTTAGAGGCCTGTACACGTAGTTGACGGTGTTGTAAGGCCATGGCGCAATGGAAAACGACTTGGAACGTCGTAGTCCATTGAGAGTGGAAGGAATAGACCGATGGTAACCTGCGCAGGCACGTGGAACCACGTGATTTACGTGTAAGGCCTTTATTAGCGGCAAAAGCCATATAACAGCCTTTAGAGGCCTGTACACGTAGTTGACGGTGTTGTAAGGCCATGGCGCAATGGAAAACGACTTGGACGTCGTAGTCCATTGAGAGTGGAAGGAATAGACCGATGGTAACCTGCGAGGCACGTGGAACCACGTGATTTACGTGTAAGGCCTTTATTATGCGGCAAAAGGCCATATAACAGCCTTTAGAGGCCTGTACACGTAGTTGACGGTGTTGTAAGGCCATGGCGCAATGGAAAACGACTTGGAACGTCGTAGTCCATTGAGAGTGGAAGGAATAGACCGATGGTAACCTGCGGAGGCACGTGGAACCACGTGATTTACGTGTAAGGCCTTTATTATGCGGCAAAAGCCATATAACAGCCTTTAGAGGCCTGTACACGTAGTTGACGGTGTTGTAAGACCATGGCGCAATGGAAAACGACTTGGAACGTCGTAGTCCATTGAGAGTGGAAGGAATAGACCGATGGTAACCTGCGGAGGCACGTGGAACCACGTGATTTACGTGTAAGGCCTTTATTATGCGGCAAAAGGCCATATAACAGCCTTTAGAGGCCTGTACACGTAGTTGACGGTGTTGTAAGGCCATGGCGCAATGGAAAACGACTTGGACGTCGTAGTCCATTGAGAGTGGAAGGAATAGACCGATGGTAACCTGCGCAGGCACGTGGAACCACGTGATTTACGTGTAAGGCCTTTATTATGCGGCAAAAGGCCATATAACAGCCTTTAGAGGCCTGTACACGTAGTTGACGGTGTTGTAAGGCCATGGCGCAATGGAAAACGACTTGGAACGTCGTAGTCCATTGAGAGTGGAAGGAATAGACCGATGGTAACCTGCGGGCAGGCACGTGGAACCACGTGATTTACGTGTAAGGCCTTTATTATGCGGCAAAAGGCCATATAACAGCCTTTAGAGGCCTGTACACGTAGTTGACGGTGTTGTAAGGCCATGGCGCAATGGAAAACGACTTGGAACGTCGTAGTCCATTGAGAGTGGAAGGAATAGACCGATGGTAACCTGCGGAGGCACGTGGAACCACGTGATTTACGTGTAAGGCCTTTATTATGCGGCAAAAGGCCATATAACAGCCTTTAGAGGCCTGTACACGTAGTTGACGGTGTTGTAAGGCCATGGCGCAATGGAAAACGACTTGGAACGTCGTAGTCCATTGAGAGTGGAAGGAATAGACCGATGGTAACCTGCGCAGGCACGTGGAACCACGTGATTTACGTGTAAGGCCTTTATTATGCGGCAAAAGGCCATATAACAGCCTTTAGAGGCCTGTACACGTAGTTGACGGTGTTGTAAGGCCATGGCGCAATGGAAAACGACTTGGACGTCGTAGTCCATTGAGAGTGGAAGGAATAGACCGATGGTAACCTGCGGAGGCACGTGGAACCACGTGATTTACGTGTAAGGCCTTTATTATGCGGCAAAAGGCCATATAACAGCCTTTAGAGGCCTGTACACGTAGTTGACGGTGTTGTAAGGCCATGGCGCAATGGAAAACGACTTGGAACGTCGTAGTCCATTGAGAGTGGAAGGAATAGACCGATGGTAACCTGCGGAGGCACGTGGAACCACGTGATTTACGTGTAAGGCCTTTATTATGCGGCAAAAGGCCATATAACAGCCTTTAGAGGCCTGTACACGTAGTTGACGGTGTTGTAAGGCCATGGCGCAATGGAAAACGACTTGGAACGTCGTAGTCCATTGAGAGTGGAAGGAATAGACCGATGGTAACCTGCGCAGGCACGTGGAACCACGTGATTTACGTGTAAGGCCTTTATTATGCGGCAAAAGGCCATATAACAGCCTTTAGAGGCCTGTACACGTAGTTGACGGTGTTGTAAGGCCATGGCGCAATGGAAAACGACTTGGAACGTCGTAGTCCATTGAGAGTGGAAGGAATAGACCGATGGTAACCTGCAGAGGCACGTGGAACCACGTGATTTACGTGTAAGGCCTTTATTATGCGGCAAAAGGCCATATAACAGCCTTTAGAGGCCTGTACACGTAGTTGACGGTGTTGTAAGGCCATGGCGCAATGGAAAACGACTTGGAACGTCGTAGTCCATTGAGAGTGGAAGGAATAGACCGATGGTAACCTGCGCAGGCACGTGGAACCACGTGATTTACGTGTAAGGCCTTTATTATGCGGCAAAAGGCCATATAACAGCCTTTAGAGGCCTGTACACGTAGTTGACGGTGTTGTAAGGCCATGGCGCAATGGAAAACGACTTGGAACGTCGTAGTCCATTGAGAGTGGAAGGAATAGACCGATGGTAACCTGCGGAGGCACGTGGAACCACGTGATTTACGTGTAAGGCCTTTATTAGCGGCAAAAGGCCATATAACAGCCTTTAGAGGCCTGTACACGTAGTTGACGGTGTTGTAAGGCCATGGCGCAATGGAAAACGACTTGGACGTCGTAGTCCATTGAGAGTGGAAGGAATAGACCGATGGTAACCTGCGCAGGCACGTGGAACCACGTGATTTACGTGTAAGGCCTTTATTATGCGGCAAAAGGCCATATAACAGCCTTTAGAGGCCTGTACACGTAGTTGACGGTGTTGTAAGGCCATGGCGCAATGGAAAACGACTTGGAACGTCGTAGTCCATTGAGAGTGGAAGGAATAGACCGATGGTAACCTGCGGAGGCACGTGGAACCACGTGATTTACGTGTAAGGCCTTTATTATGCGGCAAAAGGCCATATAACAGCCTTTAGAGGCCTGTACACGTAGTTGACGGTGTTGTAAGGCCATGGCGCAATGGAAAACGACTTGGAACGTCGTAGTCCATTGAGAGTGGAAGGAATAGACCGATGGTAACCTGCGGAGGCACGTGGAACCACGTGATTTACGTGTAAGGCCTTTATTATGCGGCAAAAGCCATATAACAGCCTTTAGAGGCCTGTACACGTAGTTGACGGTGTTGTAAGGCCATGGCGCAATGGAAAACGACTTGGACGTCGTAGTCCATTGAGAGTGGAAGGAATAGACCGATGGTAACCTGCGGAGGCACGTGGAACCACGTGATTTACGTGTAAGGCCTTTATTATGCGGCAAAAGGCCATATAACAGCCTTTAGAGGCCTGTACACGTAGTTGACGGTGTTGTAAGGCCATGGCGCAATGGAAAACGACTTGGAACGTCGTAGTCCATTGAGAGTGGAAGGAATAGACCGATGGTAACCTGCGGAGGCACGTGGAACCACGTGATTTACGTGTAAGGCCTTTATTATGCGGCAAAAGGCCATATAACAGCCTTTAGAGGCCTGTACACGTAGTTGACGGTGTTGTAAGGCCATGGCGCAATGGAAAACGACTTGGAACGTCGTAGTCCATTGAGAGTGGAAGGAATAGACCGATGGTAACCTGCGGAGGCACGTGGAACCACGTGATTTACGTGTAAGGCCTTTATTATGCGGCAAAAGGCCATATAACAGCCTTTAGAGGCCTGTACACGTAGTTGACGGTGTTGTAAGGCCATGGCGCAATGGAAAACGACTTGGACGTCGTAGTCCATTGAGAGTGGAAGGAATAGACCGATGGTAACCTGCGGAGGCACGTGGAACCACGTGATTTACGTGTAAGGCCTTTATTATGCGGCAAAAGGCCATATAACAGCCTTTAGAGGCCTGTACACGTAGTTGACGGTGTTGTAAGGCCATGGCGCAATGGAAAACGACTTGGAACGTCGTAGTCCATTGAGAGTGGAAGGAATAGACCGATGGTAACCTGCGCAGGCACGTGGAACCACGTGATTTACGTGTAAGGCCTTTATTATGCGGCAAAAGGCCATATAACAGCCTTTAGAGGCCTGTACACGTAGTTGACGGTGTTGTAAGGCCATGGCGCAATGGAAAACGACTTGGAACGTCGTAGTCCATTGAGAGTGGAAGGAATAGACCGATGGTAACCTGCGGAGGCACGTGGAACCACGTGATTTACGTGTAAGGCCTTTATTATGCGGCAAAAGGCCATATAACAGCCTTTAGAGGCCTGTACACGTAGTTGACGGTGTTGTAAGGCCATGGCGCAATGGAAAACGACTTGGAACGTCGTAGTCCATTGAGAGTGGAAGGAATAGACCGATGGTAACCTGCGGAGGCACGTGGAACCACGTGATTTACGTGTAAGGCCTTTATTATGCGGCAAAAGGCCATATAACAGCCTTTAGAGGCCTGTACACGTAGTTGACGGTGTTGTAAGGCCATGGCGCAATGGAAAACGACTTGGAACGTCGTAGTCCATTGAGAGTGGAAGGAATAGACCGATGGTAACCTGCGGAGGCACGTGGAACCACGTGATTTACGTGTAAGGCCTTTATTATGCGGCAAAAGCCATATAACAGCCTTTAGAGGCCTGTACACGTAGTTGACGGTGTTGTAAGGCCATGGCGCAATGGAAAACGACTTGGACGTCGTAGTCCATTGAGAGTGGAAGGAATAGACCGATGGTAACCTGCGCAGGCACGTGGAACCACGTGATTTACGTGTAAGGCCTTTATTATGCGGCAAAAGCCATATAACAGCCTTTAGAGGCCTGTACACGTAGTTGACGGTGTTGTAAGGCCATGGCGCAATGGAAAACGACTTGGAACGTCGTAGTCCATTGAGAGTGGAAGGAATAGACCGATGGTAACCTGCGGAGGCACGTGGAACCACGTGATTTACGTGTAAGGCCTTTATTATGCGGCAAAAGGCCATATAACAGCCTTTAGAGGCCTGTACACGTAGTTGACGGTGTTGTAAGGCCATGGCGCAATGGAAAACGACTTGGAACGTCGTAGTCCATTGAGAGTGGAAGGAAGACCGATGGTAACCTGCGGAGGCACGTGGAACCACGTGATTTACGTGTAAGGCCTTTATTATGCGGCAAAAGGCCATATAACAGCCTTTAGAGGCCTGTACACGTAGTTGACGGTGTTGTAAGGCCATGGCGCAATGGAAAACGACTTGGAACGTCGTAGTCCATTGAGAGTGGAAGGAATAGACCGATGGTAACCTGCGGAGGCACGTGGAACCACGTGATTTACGTGTAAGGCCTTTATTATGCGGCAAAAGGCCATATAACAGCCTTTAGAGGCCTGTACACGTAGTTGACGGTGTTGTAAGGCCATGGCGCAATGGAAAACGACTTGGAACGTCGTAGTCCATTGAGAGTGGAAGGAATAGACCGATGGTAACCTGCGGAGGCACGTGGAACCACGTGATTTACGTGTAAGGCCTTTATTATGCGGCAAAAGGCCATATAACAGCCTTTAGAGGCCTGTACACGTAGTTGACGGTGTTGTAAGGCCATGGCGCAATGGAAAACGACTTGGAACGTCGTAGTCCATTGAGAGTGGAAGGAATAGACCGATGGTAACCTGCGAGGCACGTGGAACCACGTGATTTACGTGTAAGGCCTTTATTATGCGGCAAAAGCCATATAACAGCCTTTAGAGGCCTGTACACGTAGTTGACGGTGTTGTAAGGCCATGGCGCAATGGAAAACGACTTGGAACGTCGTAGTCCATTGAGAGTGGAAGGAATAGACCGATGGTAACCTGCGGAGGCACGTGGAACCACGTGATTTACGTGTAAGGCCTTTATTATGCGGCAAAAGCCATATAACAGCCTTTAGTGGCCTGTACACGTAGTTGACGGTGTTGTAAGGCCATGGCGCAATGGAAAACGACTTGGAACGTCGTAGTCCATTGAGAGTGGAAGGAATAGACCGATGGTAACCTGCGGAGGCACGTGGAACCACGTGATTTACGTGTAAGGCCTTTATTATGCGGCAAAAGGCCATATAACAGCCTTTAGAGGCCTGTACACGTAGTTGACGGTGTTGTAAGGCCATGGCGCAATGGAAAACGACTTGGAACGTCGTAGTCCATTGAGAGTGGAAGGAATAGACCGATGGTAACCTGCGCAGGCACGTGGAACCACGTGATTTACGTGTAAGGCCTTTATTATGCGGCAAAAGGCCATATAACAGCCTTTAGAGGCCTGTACACGTAGTTGACGGTGTTGTAAGGCCATGGCGCAATGGAAAACGACTTGGACGTCGTAGTCCATTGAGAGTGGAAGGAATAGACCGATGGTAACCTGCGGAGGCACGTGGAACCACGTGATTTACGTGTAAGGCCTTTATTATGCGGCAAAAGGCCATATAACAGCCTTTAGAGGCCTGTACACGTAGTTGACGGTGTTGTAAGGCCATGGCGCAATGGAAAACGACTTGGAACGTCGTAGTCCATTGAGAGTGGAAGGAATAGACCGATGGTAACCTGCGGAGGCACGTGGAACCACGTGATTTACGTGTAAGGCCTTTATTATGCGGCAAAAGGCCATATAACAGCCTTTAGAGGCCTGTACACGTAGTTGACGGTGTTGTAAGGCCATGGCGCAATGGAAAACGACTTGGAACGTCGTAGTCCATTGAGAGTGGAAGGAATAGACCGATGGTAACCTGCGGAGGCACGTGGAACCACGTGATTTACGTGTAAGGCCTTTATTATGCGGCAAAAGGCCATATAACAGCCTTTAGAGGCCTGTACACGTAGTTGACGGTGTTGTAAGGCCATGGCGCAATGGAAAACGACTTGGAACGTCGTAGTCCATTGAGAGTGGAAGGAATAGACCGATGGTAACCTGCGGAGGCACGTGGAACCACGTGATTTACGTGTAAGGCCTTTATTATGCGGCAAAAGGCCATATAACAGCCTTTAGAGGCCTGTACACGTAGTTGACGGTGTTGTAAGGCCATGGCGCAATGGAAAACGACTTGGAACGTCGTAGTCCATTGAGAGTGGAAGGAATAGACCGATGGTAACCTGCGCAGGCACGTGGAACCACGTGATTTACGTGTAAGGCCTTTATTAGCGGCAAAAGGCCATATAACAGCCTTTAGAGGCCTGTACACGTAGTTGACGGTGTTGTAAGGCCATGGCGCAATGGAAAACGACTTGGAACGTCGTAGTCCATTGAGAGTGGAAGGAATAGACCGATGGTAACCTGCGGAGGCACGTGGAACCACGTGATTTACGTGTAAGGCCTTTATTATGCGGCAAAAGGCCATATAACAGCCTTTAGAGGCCTGTACACGTAGTTGACGGTGTTGTAAGGCCATGGCGCAATGGAAAACGACTTGTGACGTCGTAGTCCATTGAGAGTGGAAGGAATAGACCGATGGTAACCTGCGGAGGCACGTGGAACCACGTGATTTACGTGTAAGGCCTTTATTATGCGGCAAAAGGCCATATAACAGCCTTTAGAGGCCTGTACACGTAGTTGACGGTGTTGTAAGGCCATGGCGCAATGGAAAACGACTTGGAACGTCGTAGTCCATTGAGAGTGGAAGGAATAGACCGATGGTAACCTGCGGAGGCACGTGGAACCACGTGATTTACGTGTAAGGCCTTTATTATGCGGCAAAAGCCATATAACAGCCTTTAGAGGCCTGTACACGTAGTTGACGGTGTTGTAAGGCCATGGCGCAATGGAAAACGACTTGGACGTCGTAGTCCATTGAGAGTGGAAGGTAGACCGATGGTAACCTGCGCAGGCACGTGGAACCACGTGATTTACGTGTAAGGCCTTTATTATGCGGCAAAAGCCATATAACAGCCTTTAGAGGCCTGTACACGTAGTTGACGGTGTTGTAAGGCCATGGCGCAATGGAAAACGACTTGGAACGTCGTAGTCCATTGAGAGTGGAAGGAATAGACCGATGGTAACCTGCGGAGGCACGTGGAACCACGTGATTTACGTGTAAGGCCTTTATTATGCGGCAAAAGCCATATAACAGCCTTTAGAGGCCTGTACACGTAGTTGACGGTGTTGTAAGGCCATGGCGCAATGGAAAACGACTTGGAACGTCGTAGTCCATTGAGAGTGGAAGGAATAGACCGATGGTAACCTGCGGAGGCACGTGGAACCACGTGATTTACGTGTAAGGCCTTTATTATGCGGCAAAAGCCATATAACAGCCTTTAGAGGCCTGTACACGTAGTTGACGGTGTTGTAAGGCCATGGCGCAATGGAAAACGACTTGGAACGTCGTAGTCCATTGAGAGTGGAAGGAATAGACCGATGGTAACCTGCGGAGGCACGTGGAACCACGTGATTTACGTGTAAGGCCTTTATTATGCGGCAAAAGCCATATAACAGCCTTTAGAGGCCTGTACACGTAGTTGACGGTGTTGTAAGGCCATGGAAAACGACTTGGAACGTCGTAGTCCATTGAGAGTGGAAGGAATAGACCGATGGTAACCTGCGGAGGCACGTGGAACCACGTGATTTACGTGTAAGGCCTTTATTATGCGGCAAAAGCCATATAACAGCCTTTAGAGGCCTGTACACGTAGTTGACGGTGTTGTAAGGCCATGGCGCAATGGAAAACGACTTGGACGTCGTAGTCCATTGAGAGTGGAAGGATAGACCGATGGTAACCTGCGGAGGCACGTGGAACCACGTGATTTACGTGTAAGGCCTTTATTATGCGGCAAAAGCCATATAACAGCCTTTAGAGGCCTGTACACGTAGTTGACGGTGTTGTAAGGCCATGGCGCAATGGAAAACGACTTGGAACGTCGTAGTCCATTGAGAGTGGAAGGAATAGACCGATGGTAACCTGCGGAGGCACGTGGAACCACGTGATTTACGTGTAAGGCCTTTATTATGCGGCAAAAGGCCATATAACAGCCTTTAGAGGCCTGTACACGTAGTTGACGGTGTTGTAAGGCCATGGCGCAATGGAAAACGACTTGGAACGTCGTAGTCCATTGAGAGTGGAAGGAATAGACCGATGGTAACCTGCGGAGGCACGTGGAACCACGTGATTTACGTGTAAGGCCTTTATTATGCGGCAAAAGCCATATAACAGCCTTTAGAGGCCTGTACACGTAGTTGACGGTGTTGTAAGGCCATGGCGCAATGGAAAACGACTTGGAACGTCGTAGTCCATTGAGAGTGGAAGGAATAGACCGATGGTAACCTGCGGAGGCACGTGGAACCACGTGATTTACGTGTAAGGCCTTTATTATGCGGCAAAAGCCATATAACAGCCTTTAGAGGCCTGTACACGTAGTTGACGGTGTTGTAAGGCCATGGCGCAATGGAAAACGACTTGGAACGTCGTAGTCCATTGAGAGTGGAAGGAATAGACCGATGGTAACCTGCGGAGGCACGTGGAACCACGTGATTTACGTGTAAGGCCTTTATTATGCGGCAAAAGCCATATAACAGCCTTTAGAGGCCTGTACACGTAGTTGACGGTGTTGTAAGGCCATGGCGCAATGGAAAACGACTTGGAACGTCGTAGTCCATTGAGAGTGGAAGGAATAGACCGATGGTAACCTGCGGAGGCACGTGGAACCACGTGATTTACGTGTAAGGCCTTTATTATGCGGCAAAAGCCATATAACAGCCTTTAGAGGCCTGTACACGTAGTTGACGGTGTTGTAAGGCCATGGCGCAATGGAAAACGACTTGGAACGTCGTAGTCCATTGAGAGTGGAAGGAATAGACCGATGGTAACCTGCGGAGGCACGTGGAACCACGTGATTTACGTGTAAGGCCTTTATTATGCGGCAAAAGCCATATAACAGCCTTTAGAGGCCTGTACACGTAGTTGACGGTGTTGTAAGGCCATGGCGCAATGGAAAACGACTTGGAACGTCGTAGTCCATTGAGAGTGGAAGGAATAGACCGATGGTAACCTGCGGAGGCACGTGGAACCACGTGATTTACGTGTAAGGCCTTTATTATGCGGCAAAAGCCATATAACAGCCTTTAGAGGCCTGTACACGTAGTTGACGGTGTTGTAAGGCCATGGCGCAATGGAAAACGACTTGGACGTCGTAGTCCATTGAGAGTGGAAGGAATAGACCGATGGTAACCTGCGGAGGCACGTGGAACCACGTGATTTACGTGTAAGGCCTTTATTATGCGGCAAAAGCCATATAACAGCCTTTAGAGGCCTGTACACGTAGTTGACGGTGTTGTAAGGCCATGGCGCAATGGAAAACGACTTGGAACGTCGTAGTCCATTGAGAGTGGAAGGATAGACCGATGGTAACCTGCGGAGGCACGTGGAACCACGTGATTTACGTGTAAGGCCTTTATTATGCGGCAAAAGCCATATAACAGCCTTTAGAGGCCTGTACACGTAGTTGACGGTGTTGTAAGGCCATGGCGCAATGGAAAACGACTTGGAACGTCGTAGTCCATTGAGAGTGGAAGGAATAGACCGATGGTAACCTGCGGAGGCACGTGGAACCACGTGATTTACGTGTAAGGCCTTTATTATGCGGCAAAAGCCATATAACAGCCTTTAGAGGCCTGTACACGTAGTTGACGGTGTTGTAAGGCCATGGCGCAATGGAAAACGACTTGGAACGTCGTAGTCCATTGAGAGTGGAAGGAATAGACCGATGGTAACCTGCGGAGGCACGTGGAACCACGTGATTTACGTGTAAGGCCTTTATTATGCGGCAAAAGCCATATAACAGCCTTTAGAGGCCTGTACACGTAGTTGACGGTGTTGTAAGGCCATGGCGCAATGGAAAACGACTTGGAACGTCGTAGTCCATTGAGAGTGGAAGGATAGACCGATGGTAACCTGCGGAGGCACGTGGAACCACGTGATTTACGTGTAAGGCCTTTATTATGCGGCAAAAGCCATATAACAGCCTTTAGAGGCCTGTACACGTAGTTGACGGTGTTGTAAGGCCATGGCGCAATGGAAAACGACTTGGAACGTCGTAGTCCATTGAGAGTGGAAGGATAGACCGATGGTAACCTGCGGAGGCACGTGGAACCACGTGATTTACGTGTAAGGCCTTTATTATGCGGCAAAAGCCATATAACAGCCTTTAGAGGCCTGTACACGTAGTTGACGGTGTTGTAAGGCCATGGCGCAATGGAAAACGACTTGGAACGTCGTAGTCCATTGAGAGTGGAAGGAATAGACCGATGGTAACCTGCGGAGGCACGTGGAACCACGTGATTTACGTGTAAGGCCTTTATTATGCGGCAAAAGCCATATAACAGCCTTTAGAGGCCTGTACACGTAGTTGACGGTGTTGTAAGGCCATGGCGCAATGGAAAACGACTTGGAACGTCGTAGTCCATTGAGAGTGGAAGGAATAGACCGATGGTAACCTGCGGAGGCACGTGGAACCACGTGATTTACGTGTAAGGCCTTTATTATGCGGCAAAAGCCATATAACAGCCTTTAGAGGCCTGTACACGTAGTTGACGGTGTTGTAAGGCCATGGCGCAATGGAAAACGACTTGGAACGTCGTAGTCCATTGAGAGTGGAAGGAATAGACCGATGGTAACCTGCGGAGGCACGTGGAACCACGTGATTTACGTGTAAGGCCTTTATTATGCGGCAAAAGCCATATAACAGCCTTTAGAGGCCTGTACACGTAGTTGACGGTGTTGTAAGGCCATGGCGCAATGGAAAACGACTTGGAACGTCGTAGTCCATTGAGAGTGGAAGGAATAGACCGATGGTAACCTGCGGAGGCACGTGGAACCACGTGATTTACGTGTAAGGCCTTTATTATGCGGCAAAAGCCATATAACAGCCTTTAGAGGCCTGTACACGTAGTTGACGGTGTTGTAAGGCCATGGCGCAATGGAAAACGACTTGGAACGTCGTAGTCCATTGAGAGTGGAAGGAATAGACCGATGGTAACCTGCGGAGGCACGTGGAACCACGTGATTTACGTGTAAGGCCTTTATTATGCGGCAAAAGCCATATAACAGCCTTTAGAGGCCTGTACACGTAGTTGACGGTGTTGTAAGGCCATGGCGCAATGGAAAACGACTTGGAACGTCGTAGTCCATTGAGAGTGGAAGGAATAGACCGATGGTAACCTGCGGAGGCACGTGGAACCACGTGATTTACGTGTAAGGCCTTTATTATGCGGCAAAAGGCCATATAACAGCCTTTAGAGGCCTGTACACGTAGTTGACGGTGTTGTAAGGCCATGGCGCAATGGAAAACGACTTGGAACGTCGTAGTCCATTGAGAGTGGAAGGAATAGACCGATGGTAACCTGCGGAGGCACGTGGAACCACGTGATTTACGTGTAAGGCCTTTATTATGCGGCAAAAGGCCATATAACAGCCTTTAGAGGCCTGTACACGTAGTTGACGGTGTTGTAAGGCCATGGCGCAATGGAAAACGACTTGGAACGTCGTAGTCCATTGAGAGTGGAAGGAATAGACCGATGGTAACCTGCGGAGGCACGTGGAACCACGTGATTTACGTGTAAGGCCTTTATTATGCGGCAAAAGGCCATATAACAGCCTTTAGAGGCCTGTACACGTAGTTGACGGTGTTGTAAGGCCATGGCGCAATGGAAAACGACTTGGAACGTCGTAGTCCATTGAGAGTGGAAGGATAGACCGATGGTAACCTGCGGAGGCACGTGGAACCACGTGATTTACGTGTAAGGCCTTTATTATGCGGCAAAAGCCATATAACAGCCTTTAGAGGCCTGTACACGTAGTTGACGGTGTTGTAAGGCCATGGCGCAATGGAAAACGACTTGGAACGTCGTAGTCCATTGAGAGTGGAAGGAATAGACCGATGGTAACCTGCGGAGGCACGTGGAACCACGTGATTTACGTGTAAGGCCTTTATTATGCGGCAAAAGGCCATATAACAGCCTTTAGAGGCCTGTACACGTAGTTGACGGTGTTGTAAGGCCATGGCGCAATGGAAAACGACTTGGAACGTCGTAGTCCATTGAGAGTGGAAGGAATAGACCGATGGTAACCTGCGGAGGCACGTGGAACCACGTGATTTACGTGTAAGGCCTTTATTATGCGGCAAAAGGCCATATAACAGCCTTTAGAGGCCTGTACACGTAGTTGACGGTGTTGTAAGGCCATGGCGCAATGGAAAACGACTTGGAACGTCGTAGTCCATTGAGAGTGGAAGGAATAGACCGATGGTAACCTGCGGAGGCACGTGGAACCACGTGATTTACGTGTAAGGCCTTTATTATGCGGCAAAAGCCATATAACAGCCTTTAGAGGCCTGTACACGTAGTTGACGGTGTTGTAAGGCCATGGCGCAATGGAAAACGACTTGGAACGTCGTAGTCCATTGAGAGTGGAAGGAATAGACCGATGGTAACCTGCGGAGGCACGTGGAACCACGTGATTTACGTGTAAGGCCTTTATTATGCGGCAAAAGCCATATAACAGCCTTTAGAGGCCTGTACACGTAGTTGACGGTGTTGTAAGGCCATGGCGCAATGGAAAACGACTTGGAACGTCGTAGTCCATTGAGAGTGGAAGGAATAGACCGATGGTAACCTGCGGAGGCACGTGGAACCACGTGATTTACGTGTAAGGCCTTTATTATGCGGCAAAAGCCATATAACAGCCTTTAGAGGCCTGTACACGTAGTTGACGGTGTTGTAAGGCCATGGCGCAATGGAAAACGACTTGGAACGTCGTAGTCCATTGAGAGTGGAAGGAATAGACCGATGGTAACCTGCGGAGGCACGTGGAACCACGTGATTTACGTGTAAGGCCTTTATTATGCGGCAAAAGCCATATAACAGCCTTTAGAGGCCTGTACACGTAGTTGACGGTGTTGTAAGGCCATGGCGCAATGGAAAACGACTTGGAACGTCGTAGTCCATTGAGAGTGGAAGGAATAGACCGATGGTAACCTGCGGAGGCACGTGGAACCACGTGATTTACGTGTAAGGCCTTTATTATGCGGCAAAAGCCATATAACAGCCTTTAGAGGCCTGTACACGTAGTTGACGGTGTTGTAAGGCCATGGCGCAATGGAAAACGACTTGGAACGTCGTAGTCCATTGAGAGTGGAAGGAATAGACCGATGGTAACCTGCGGAGGCACGTGGAACCACGTGATTTACGTGTAAGGCCTTTATTATGCGGCAAAAGGCCATATAACAGCCTTTAGAGGCCTGTACACGTAGTTGACGGTGTTGTAAGGCCATGGCGCAATGGAAAACGACTTGGAACGTCGTAGTCCATTGAGAGTGGAAGGAATAGACCGATGGTAACCTGCGGAGGCACGTGGAACCACGTGATTTACGTGTAAGGCCTTTATTATGCGGCAAAAGGCCATATAACAGCCTTTAGAGGCCTGTACACGTAGTTGACGGTGTTGTAAGGCCATGGCGCAATGGAAAACGACTTGGAACGTCGTAGTCCATTGAGAGTGGAAGGAATAGACCGATGGTAACCTGCGGAGGCACGTGGAACCACGTGATTTACGTGTAAGGCCTTTATTATGCGGCAAAAGGCCATATAACAGCCTTTAGAGGCCTGTACACGTAGTTGACGGTGTTGTAAGGCCATGGCGCAATGGAAAACGACTTGGAACGTCGTAGTCCATTGAGAGTGGAAGGAATAGACCGATGGTAACCTGCGGAGGCACGTGGAACCACGTGATTTACGTGTAAGGCCTTTATTATGCGGCAAAAGGCCATATAACAGCCTTTAGAGGCCTGTACACGTAGTTGACGGTGTTGTAAGGCCATGGCGCAATGGAAAACGACTTGGAACGTCGTAGTCCATTGAGAGTGGAAGGAATAGACCGATGGTAACCTGCGGAGGCACGTGGAACCACGTGATTTACGTGTAAGGCCTTTATTATGCGGCAAAAGGCCATATAACAGCCTTTAGAGGCCTGTACACGTAGTTGACGGTGTTGTAAGGCCATGGCGCAATGGAAAACGACTTGGAACGTCGTAGTCCATTGAGAGTGGAAGGAATAGACCGATGGTAACCTGCGGAGGCACGTGGAACCACGTGATTTACGTGTAAGGCCTTTATTATGCGGCAAAAGGCCATATAACAGCCTTTAGAGGCCTGTACACGTAGTTGACGGTGTTGTAAGGCCATGGCGCAATGGAAAACGACTTGGAACGTCGTAGTCCATTGAGAGTGGAAGGAATAGACCGATGGTAACCTGCGCAGGCACGTGGAACCACGTGATTTACGTGTAAGGCCTTTATTAGAGGCCTGTACACGTAGTTGACGGTGTTGTAAGGCCATGGCGCAATGGAAAACGACTTGGAACGTCGTAGTCCATTGAGAGTGGAAGGAATAGACCGATGGTAACCTGCGGAGGCACGTGGAACCACGTGATTTACGTGTAAGGCCTTTATTATGCGGCAAAAGGCCATATAACAGCCTTTAGAGGCCTGTACACGTAGTTGACGGTGTTGTAAGGCCATGGCGCAATGGAAAACGACTTGGACGTCGTAGTCCATTGAGAGTGGAAGGAATAGACCGATGGTAACCTGCGGAGGCACGTGGAACCACGTGATTTACGTGTAAGGCCTTTATTATGCGGCAAAAGCCATATAACAGCCTTTAGAGGCCTGTACACGTAGTTGACGGTGTTGTAAGGCCATGGCGCAATGGAAAACGACTTGGAACGTCGTAGTCCATTGAGAGTGGAAGGAATAGACCGATGGTAACCTGCGGAGGCACGTGGAACCACGTGATTTACGTGTAAGGCCTTTATTATGCGGCAAAAGCCATATAACAGCCTTTAGAGGCCTGTACACGTAGTTGACGGTGTTGTAAGGCCATGGCGCAATGGAAAACGACTTGGAACGTCGTAGTCCATTGAGAGTGGAAGGTAGACCGATGGTAACCTGCGGAGGCACGTGGAACCACGTGATTTACGTGTAAGGCCTTTATTATGCGGCAAAAGCCATATAACAGCCTTTAGAGGCCTGTACACGTAGTTGACGGTGTTGTAAGGCCATGGCGCAATGGAAAACGACTTGGAACGTCGTAGTCCATTGAGAGTGGAAGGAATAGACCGATGGTAACCTGCGGAGGCACGTGGAACCACGTGATTTACGTGTAAGGCCTTTATTATGCGGCAAAAGGCCATATAACAGCCTTTAGAGGCCTGTACACGTAGTTGACGGTGTTGTAAGGCCATGGCGCAATGGAAAACGACTTGGAACGTCGTAGTCCATTGAGAGTGGAAGGAATAGACCGATGGTAACCTGCGGAGGCACGTGGAACCACGTGATTTACGTGTAAGGCCTTTATTATGCGGCAAAAGCCATATAACAGCCTTTAGAGGCCTGTACACGTAGTTGACGGTGTTGTAAGGCCATGGCGCAATGGAAAACGACTTGGAACGTCGTAGTCCATTGAGAGTGGAAGGAAGACCGATGGTAACCTGCGGAGGCACGTGGAACCACGTGATTTACGTGTAAGGCCTTTATTATGCGGCAAAAGCCATATAACAGCCTTTAGAGGCCTGTACACGTAGTTGACGGTGTTGTAAGGCCATGGCGCAATGGAAAACGACTTGGAACGTCGTAGTCCATTGAGAGTGGAAGGAATAGACCGATGGTAACCTGCGGAGGCACGTGGAACCACGTGATTTACGTGTAAGGCCTTTATTATGCGGCAAAAGCCATATAACAGCCTTTAGAGGCCTGTACACGTAGTTGACGGTGTTGTAAGGCCATGGCGCAATGGAAAACGACTTGGAACGTCGTAGTCCATTGAGAGTGGAAGGAATAGACCGATGGTAACCTGCGGAGGCACGTGGAACCACGTGATTTACGTGTAAGGCCTTTATTATGCGGCAAAAGCCATATAACAGCCTTTAGAGGCCTGTACACGTAGTTGACGGTGTTGTAAGGCCATGGCGCAATGGAAAACGACTTGGAACGTCGTAGTCCATTGAGAGTGGAAGGAATAGACCGATGGTAACCTGCGGAGGCACGTGGAACCACGTGATTTACGTGTAAGGCCTTTATTATGCGGCAAAAGCCATATAACAGCCTTTAGAGGCCTGTACACGTAGTTGACGGTGTTGTAAGGCCATGGCGCAATGGAAAACGACTTGGAACGTCGTAGTCCATTGAGAGTGGAAGGAATAGACCGATGGTAACCTGCGGAGGCACGTGGAACCACGTGATTTACGTGTAAGGCCTTTATTATGCGGCAAAAGGCCATATAACAGCCTTTAGAGGCCTGTACACGTAGTTGACGGTGTTGTAAGGCCATGGCGCAATGGAAAACGACTTGGAACGTCGTAGTCCATTGAGAGTGGAAGGAATAGACCGATGGTAACCTGCGGAGGCACGTGGAACCACGTGATTTACGTGTAAGGCCTTTATTATGCGGCAAAAGCCATATAACAGCCTTTAGAGGCCTGTACACGTAGTTGACGGTGTTGTAAGGCCATGGCGCAATGGAAAACGACTTGGAACGTCGTAGTCCATTGAGAGTGGAAGGAATAGACCGATGGTAACCTGCGGAGGCACGTGGAACCACGTGATTTACGTGTAAGGCCTTTATTATGCGGCAAAAGCCATATAACAGCCTTTAGAGGCCTGTACACGTAGTTGACGGTGTTGTAAGGCCATGGCGCAATGGAAAACGACTTGGAACGTCGTAGTCCATTGAGAGTGGAAGGAATAGACCGATGGTAACCTGCGGAGGCACGTGGAACCACGTGATTTACGTGTAAGGCCTTTATTATGCGGCAAAAGCCATATAACAGCCTTTAGAGGCCTGTACACGTAGTTGACGGTGTTGTAAGGCCATGGCGCAATGGAAAACGACTTGGAACGTCGTAGTCCATTGAGAGTGGAAGGAATAGACCGATGGTAACCTGCGGAGGCACGTGGAACCACGTGATTTACGTGTAAGGCCTTTATTATGCGGCAAAAGCCATATAACAGCCTTTAGAGGCCTGTACACGTAGTTGACGGTGTTGTAAGGCCATGGCGCAATGGAAAACGACTTGGAACGTCGTAGTCCATTGAGAGTGGAAGGAATAGACCGATGGTAACCTGCGGAGGCACGTGGAACCACGTGATTTACGTGTAAGGCCTTTATTATGCGGCAAAAGGCCATATAACAGCCTTTAGAGGCCTGTACACGTAGTTGACGGTGTTGTAAGGCCATGGCGCAATGGAAAACGACTTGGACGTCGTAGTCCATTGAGAGTGGAAGGAATAGACCGATGGTAACCTGCGGAGGCACGTGGAACCACGTGATTTACGTGTAAGGCCTTTATTATGCGGCAAAAGCCATATAACAGCCTTTAGAGGCCTGTACACGTAGTTGACGGTGTTGTAAGGCCATGGCGCAATGGAAAACGACTTGGAACGTCGTAGTCCATTGAGAGTGGAAGGAATAGACCGATGGTAACCTGCGGAGGCACGTGGAACCACGTGATTTACGTGTAAGGCCTTTATTATGCGGCAAAAGCCATATAACAGCCTTTAGAGGCCTGTACACGTAGTTGACGGTGTTGTAAGGCCATGGCGCAATGGAAAACGACTTGGAACGTCGTAGTCCATTGAGAGTGGAAGGATAGACCGATGGTAACCTGCGGAGGCACGTGGAACCACGTGATTTACGTGTAAGGCCTTTATTATGCGGCAAAAGCCATATAACAGCCTTTAGAGGCCTGTACACGTAGTTGACGGTGTTGTAAGGCCATGGCGCAATGGAAAACGACTTGGAACGTCGTAGTCCATTGAGAGTGGAAGGATAGACCGATGGTAACCTGCGGAGGCACGTGGAACCACGTGATTTACGTGTAAGGCCTTTATTATGCGGCAAAAGGCCATATAACAGCCTTTAGAGGCCTGTACACGTAGTTGACGGTGTTGTAAGGCCATGGCGCAATGGAAAACGACTTGGAACGTCGTAGTCCATTGAGAGTGGAAGGAATAGACCGATGGTAACCTGCGGAGGCACGTGGAACCACGTGATTTACGTGTAAGGCCTTTATTATGCGGCAAAAGGCCATATAACAGCCTTTAGAGGCCTGTACACGTAGTTGACGGTGTTGTAAGGCCATGGCGCAATGGAAAACGACTTGGAACGTCGTAGTCCATTGAGAGTGGAAGGAATAGACCGATGGTAACCTGCGGAGGCACGTGGAACCACGTGATTTACGTGTAAGGCCTTTATTATGCGGCAAAAGGCCATATAACAGCCTTTAGAGGCCTGTACACGTAGTTGACGGTGTTGTAAGGCCATGGCGCAATGGAAAACGACTTGGAACGTCGTAGTCCATTGAGAGTGGAAGGAATAGACCGATGGTAACCTGCGGAGGCACGTGGAACCACGTGATTTACGTGTAAGGCCTTTATTATGCGGCAAAAGGCCATATAACAGCCTTTAGAGGCCTGTACACGTAGTTGACGGTGTTGTAAGGCCATGGCGCAATGGAAAACGACTTGGAACGTCGTAGTCCATTGAGAGTGGAAGGAATAGACCGATGGTAACCTGCGGAGGCACGTGGAACCACGTGATTTACGTGTAAGGCCTTTATTATGCGGCAAAAGCCATATAACAGCCTTTAGAGGCCTGTACACGTAGTTGACGGTGTTGTAAGGCCATGGCGCAATGGAAAACGACTTGGAACGTCGTAGTCCATTGAGAGTGGAAGGAATAGACCGATGGTAACCTGCGGAGGCACGTGGAACCACGTGATTTACGTGTAAGGCCTTTATTATGCGGCAAAAGGCCATATAACAGCCTTTAGAGGCCTGTACACGTAGTTGACGGTGTTGTAAGGCCATGGCGCAATGGAAAACGACTTGGAACGTCGTAGTCCATTGAGAGTGGAAGGAATAGACCGATGGTAACCTGCGGAGGCACGTGGAACCACGTGATTTACGTGTAAGGCCTTTATTATGCGGCAAAAGGCCATATAACAGCCTTTAGAGGCCTGTACACGTAGTTGACGGTGTTGTAAGGCCATGGCGCAATGGAAAACGACTTGGAACGTCGTAGTCCATTGAGAGTGGAAGGAATAGACCGATGGTAACCTGCGGAGGCACGTGGAACCACGTGATTTACGTGTAAGGCCTTTATTATGCGGCAAAAGGCCATATAACAGCCTTTAGAGGCCTGTACACGTAGTTGACGGTGTTGTAAGGCCATGGCGCAATGGAAAACGACTTGGAACGTCGTAGTCCATTGAGAGTGGAAGGAATAGACCGATGGTAACCTGCGGAGGCACGTGGAACCACGTGATTTACGTGTAAGGCCTTTATTATGCGGCAAAAGGCCATATAACAGCCTTTAGAGGCCTGTACACGTAGTTGACGGTGTTGTAAGGCCATGGCGCAATGGAAAACGACTTGGAACGTCGTAGTCCATTGAGAGTGGAAGGAATAGACCGATGGTAACCTGCGGAGGCACGTGGAACCACGTGATTTACGTGTAAGGCCTTTATTATGCGGCAAAAGGCCATATAACAGCCTTTAGAGGCCTGTACACGTAGTTGACGGTGTTGTAAGGCCATGGCGCAATGGAAAACGACTTGGAACGTCGTAGTCCATTGAGAGTGGAAGGAATAGACCGATGGTAACCTGCGGAGGCACGTGGAACCACGTGATTTACGTGTAAGGCCTTTATTATGCGGCAAAAGCCATATAACAGCCTTTAGAGGCCTGTACACGTAGTTGACGGTGTTGTAAGGCCATGGCGCAATGGAAAACGACTTGGAACGTCGTAGTCCATTGAGAGTGGAAGGAATAGACCGATGGTAACCTGCGGAGGCACGTGGAACCACGTGATTTACGTGTAAGGCCTTTATTATGCGGCAAAAGGCCATATAACAGCCTTTAGAGGCCTGTACACGTAGTTGACGGTGTTGTAAGGCCATGGCGCAATGGAAAACGACTTGGACGTCGTAGTCCATTGAGAGTGGAAGGAATAGACCGATGGTAACCTGCGGAGGCACGTGGAACCACGTGATTTACGTGTAAGGCCTTTATTATGCGGCAAAAGCCATATAACAGCCTTTAGAGGCCTGTACACGTAGTTGACGGTGTTGTAAGGCCATGGCGCAATGGAAAACGACTTGGAACGTCGTAGTCCATTGAGAGTGGAAGGAATAGACCGATGGTAACCTGCGGAGGCACGTGGAACCACGTGATTTACGTGTAAGGCCTTTATTATGCGGCAAAAGCCATATAACAGCCTTTAGAGGCCTGTACACGTAGTTGACGGTGTTGTAAGGCCATGGCGCAATGGAAAACGACTTGGAACGTCGTAGTCCATTGAGAGTGGAAGGAATAGACCGATGGTAACCTGCGGAGGCACGTGGAACCACGTGATTTACGTGTAAGGCCTTTATTATGCGGCAAAAGGCCATATAACAGCCTTTAGAGGCCTGTACACGTAGTTGACGGTGTTGTAAGGCCATGGCGCAATGGAAAACGACTTGGAACGTCGTAGTCCATTGAGAGTGGAAGGAATAGACCGATGGTAACCTGCGGAGGCACGTGGAACCACGTGATTTACGTGTAAGGCCTTTATTATGCGGCAAAAGGCCATATAACAGCCTTTAGAGGCCTGTACACGTAGTTGACGGTGTTGTAAGGCCATGGCGCAATGGAAAACGACTTGGAACGTCGTAGTCCATTGAGAGTGGAAGGAATAGACCGATGGTAACCTGCGGAGGCACGTGGAACCACGTGATTTACGTGTAAGGCCTTTATTATGCGGCAAAAGGCCATATAACAGCCTTTAGAGGCCTGTACACGTAGTTGACGGTGTTGTAAGGCCATGGCGCAATGGAAAACGACTTGGAACGTCGTAGTCCATTGAGAGTGGAAGGAATAGACCGATGGTAACCTGCGGAGGCACGTGGAACCACGTGATTTACGTGTAAGGCCTTTATTATGCGGCAAAAGGCCATATAACAGCCTTTAGAGGCCTGTACACGTAGTTGACGGTGTTGTAAGGCCATGGCGCAATGGAAAATGACTTGGACGTCGTAGTCCATTGAGAGTGGAAGGAATAGACCGATGGTAACCTGCGGAGGCACGTGGAACCACGTGATTTACGTGTAAGGCCTTTATTATGCGGCAAAAGGCCATATAACAGCCTTTAGAGGCCTGTACACGTAGTTGACGGTGTTGTAAGGCCATGGCGCAATGGAAAACGACTTGGAACGTCGTAGTCCATTGAGAGTGGAAGGAATAGACCGATGGTAACCTGCGGAGGCACGTGGAACCACGTGATTTACGTGTAAGGCCTTTATTATGCGGCAAAAGGCCATATAACAGCCTTTAGAGGCCTGTACACGTAGTTGACGGTGTTGTAAGGCCATGGCGCAATGGAAAACGACTTGGAACGTCGTAGTCCATTGAGAGTGGAAGGAATAGACCGATGGTAACCTGCGGAGGCACGTGGAACCACGTGATTTACGTGTAAGGCCTTTATTATGCGGCAAAAGGCCATATAACAGCCTTTAGAGGCCTGTACACGTAGTTGACGGTGTTGTAAGGCCATGGCGCAATGGAAAACGACTTGGAACGTCGTAGTCCATTGAGAGTGGAAGGAATAGACCGATGGTAACCTGCGGAGGCACGTGGAACCACGTGATTTACGTGTAAGGCCTTTATTATGCGGCAAAAGGCCATATAACAGCCTTTAGAGGCCTGTACACGTAGTTGACGGTGTTGTAAGGCCATGGCGCAATGGAAAACGACTTGGAACGTCGTAGTCCATTGAGAGTGGAAGGAATAGACCGATGGTAACCTGCGGAGGCACGTGGAACCACGTGATTTACGTGTAAGGCCTTTATTATGCGGCAAAAGCCATATAACAGCCTTTAGAGGCCTGTACACGTAGTTGACGGTGTTGTAAGGCCATGGCGCAATGGAAAACGACTTGGAACGTCGTAGTCCATTGAGAGTGGAAGGAATAGACCGATGGTAACCTGCGGAGGCACGTGGAACCACGTGATTTACGTGTAAGGCCTTTATTATGCGGCAAAAGGCCATATAACAGCCTTTAGAGGCCTGTACACGTAGTTGACGGTGTTGTAAGGCCATGGCGCAATGGAAAACGACTTGGAACGTCGTAGTCCATTGAGAGTGGAAGGAATAGACCGATGGTAACCTGCGGAGGCACGTGGAACCACGTGATTTACGTGTAAGGCCTTTATTATGCGGCAAAAGGCCATATAACAGCCTTTAGAGGCCTGTACACGTAGTTGACGGTGTTGTAAGGCCATGGCGCAATGGAAAACGACTTGGAACGTCGTAGTCCATTGAGAGTGGAAGGAATAGACCGATGGTAACCTGCGGAGGCACGTGGAACCACGTGATTTACGTGTAAGGCCTTTATTATGCGGCAAAAGCCATATAACAGCCTTTAGAGGCCTGTACACGTAGTTGACGGTGTTGTAAGGCCATGGCGCAATGGAAAACGACTTGGAACGTCGTAGTCCATTGAGAGTGGAAGGAATAGACCGATGGTAACCTGCGGAGGCACGTGGAACCACGTGATTTACGTGTAAGGCCTTTATTATGCGGCAAAAGCCATATAACAGCCTTTAGAGGCCTGTACACGTAGTTGACGGTGTTGTAAGGCCATGGCGCAATGGAAAACGACTTGGACGTCGTAGTCCATTGAGAGTGGAAGGAATAGACCGATGGTAACCTGCGGAGGCACGTGGAACCACGTGATTTACGTGTAAGGCCTTTATTATGCGGCAAAAGCCATATAACAGCCTTTAGAGGCCTGTACACGTAGTTGACGGTGTTGTAAGGCCATGGCGCAATGGAAAACGACTTGGAACGTCGTAGTCCATTGAGAGTGGAAGGAATAGACCGATGGTAACCTGCGGAGGCACGTGGAACCACGTGATTTACGTGTAAGGCCTTTATTATGCGGCAAAAGCCATATAACAGCCTTTAGAGGCCTGTACACGTAGTTGACGGTGTTGTAAGGCCATGGCGCAATGGAAAACGACTTGGAACGTCGTAGTCCATTGAGAGTGGAAGGAATAGACCGATGGTAACCTGCGGAGGCACGTGGAACCACGTGATTTACGTGTAAGGCCTTTATTATGCGGCAAAAGCCATATAACAGCCTTTAGAGGCCTGTACACGTAGTTGACGGTGTTGTAAGGCCATGGCGCAATGGAAAACGACTTGGAACGTCGTAGTCCATTGAGAGTGGAAGGAATAGACCGATGGTAACCTGCGGAGGCACGTGGAACCACGTGATTTACGTGTAAGGCCTTTATTATGCGGCAAAAGCCATATAACAGCCTTTAGAGGCCTGTACACGTAGTTGACGGTGTTGTAAGGCCATGGCGCAATGGAAAACGACTTGGAACGTCGTAGTCCATTGAGAGTGGAAGGAATAGACCGATGGTAACCTGCGGAGGCACGTGGAACCACGTGATTTACGTGTAAGGCCTTTATTATGCGGCAAAAGCCATATAACAGCCTTTAGAGGCCTGTACAAGTAGTTGACGGTGTTGTAAGGCCATGGCGCAATGGAAAACGACTTGGAACGTCGTAGTCCATTGAGAGTGGAAGGAATAGACCGATGGTAACCTGCGGAGGCACGTGGAACCACGTGATTTACGTGTAAGGCCTTTATTATGCGGCAAAAGGCCATATAACAGCCTTTAGAGGCCTGTACACGTAGTTGACGGTGTTGTAAGGCCATGGCGCAATGGAAAACGACTTGGAACGTCGTAGTCCATTGAGAGTGGAAGGAATAGACCGATGGTAACCTGCGGAGGCACGTGGAACCACGTGATTTACGTGTAAGGCCTTTATTATGCGGCAAAAGGCCATATAACAGCCTTTAGAGGCCTGTACACGTAGTTGACGGTGTTGTAAGGCCATGGCGCAATGGAAAACGACTTGGAACGTCGTAGTCCATTGAGAGTGGAAGGAATAGACCGATGGTAACCTGCGGAGGCACGTGGAACCACGTGATTTACGTGTAAGGCCTTTATTATGCGGCAAAAGGCCATATAACAGCCTTTAGAGGCCTGTACACGTAGTTGACGGTGTTGTAAGGCCATGGCGCAATGGAAAACGACTTGGAACGTCGTAGTCCATTGAGAGTGGAAGGAATAGACCGATGGTAACCTGCGCAGGCACGTGGAACCACGTGATTTACGTGTAAGGCCTTTATTATGCGGCAAAAGCCATATAACAGCCTTTAGAGGCCTGTACACGTAGTTGACGGTGTTGTAAGGCCATGGCGCAATGGAAAACGACTTGGAACGTCGTAGTCCATTGAGAGTGGAAGGAATAGACCGATGGTAACCTGCGCAGGCACGTGGAACCACGTGATTTACGTGTAAGGCCTTTATTATGCGGCAAAAGGCCATATAACAGCCTTTAGAGGCCTGTACACGTAGTTGACGGTGTTGTAAGGCCATGGCGCAATGGAAAACGACTTGGAACGTCGTAGTCCATTGAGAGTGGAAGGAATAGACCGATGGTAACCTGCGGAGGCACGTGGAACCACGTGATTTACGTGTAAGGCCTTTATTATGCGGCAAAAGCCATATAACAGCCTTTAGAGGCCTGTACACGTAGTTGACGGTGTTGTAAGGCCATGGCGCAATGGAAAACGACTTGGACGTCGTAGTCCATTGAGAGTGGAAGGAATAGACCGATGGTAACCTGCGAGGCACGTGGAACCACGTGATTTACGTGTAAGGCCTTTATTATGCGGCAAAAGGCCATATAACAGCCTTTAGAGGCCTGTACACGTAGTTGACGGTGTTGTAAGGCCATGGCGCAATGGAAAACGACTTGGAACGTCGTAGTCCATTGAGAGTGGAAGGAATAGACCGATGGTAACCTGCGGAGGCACGTGGAACCACGTGATTTACGTGTAAGGCCTTTATTATGCGGCAAAAGCCATATAACAGCCTTTAGAGGCCTGTACACGTAGTTGACGGTGTTGTAAGGCCATGGCGCAATGGAAAACGACTTGGAACGTCGTAGTCCATTGAGAGTGGAAGGAATAGACCGATGGTAACCTGCGCAGGCACGTGGAACCACGTGATTTACGTGTAAGGCCTTTATTATGCGGCAAAAGGCCATATAACAGCCTTTAGAGGCCTGTACACGTAGTTGACGGTGTTGTAAGGCCATGGCGCAATGGAAAACGACTTGGAACGTCGTAGTCCATTGAGAGTGGAAGGAATAGACCGATGGTAACCTGCGGAGGCACGTGGAACCACGTGATTTACGTGTAAGGCCTTTATTATGCGGCAAAAGGCCATATAACAGCCTTTAGAGGCCTGTACACGTAGTTGACGGTGTTGTAAGGCCATGGCGCAATGGAAAACGACTTGGAACGTCGTAGTCCATTGAGAGTGGAAGGAATAGACCGATGGTAACCTGCGGAGGCACGTGGAACCACGTGATTTACGTGTAAGGCCTTTAATTAGCGTCAAAAGGTCATATTAAAGCCTTTAGAGGCATGTACAGGTAGTTGACGGTGTTGTAAGGCCATGGCGCAATGGAAAACGACTTGGACGTCGTAGTCCATTGAGAGTGGAAGGAATAGACCGATGGTAACCTGCGGAGGCACGTGGAACCACGTGATTTACGTGTAAGGCCTTTATTATGCGGCAAAAGGCCATATAACAGCCTTTAGAGGCCTGTACACGTAGTTGACGGTGTTGTAAGGCCATGGCGCAATGGAAAACGACTTGGAACGTCGTAGTCCATTGAGAGTGGAAGGAATAGACCGATGGTAACCTGCGCAGGCACGTGGAACCACGTGATTTACGTGTAAGGCCTTTATTATGCGGCAAAAGGCCATATAACAGCCTTTAGAGGCCTGTACACGTAGTTGACGGTGTTGTAAGGCCATGGCGCAATGGAAAACGACTTGGACGTCGTAGTCCATTGAGAGTGGAAGGAATAGACCGATGGTAACCTGCGCAGGCACGTGGAACCACGTGATTTACGTGTAAGGCCTTTATTAGCGGCAAAAGGCCATATAACAGCCTTTAGAGGCCTGTACACGTAGTTGACGGTGTTGTAAGGCCATGGCGCAATGGAAAACGACTTGGAACGTCGTAGTCCATTGAGAGTGGAAGGAATAGACCGATGGTAACCTGCGCAGGCACGTGGAACCACGTGATTTACGTGTAAGGCCTTTATTATGCGGCAAAAGGCCATATAACAGCCTTTAGAGGCCTGTACACGTAGTTGACGGTGTTGTAAGGCCATGGCGCAATGGAAAACGACTTGGAACGTCGTAGTCCATTGAGAGTGGAAGGAATAGACCGATGGTAACCTGCGGAGGCACGTGGAACCACGTGATTTACGTGTAAGGCCTTTATTATGCGGCAAAAGGCCATATAACAGCCTTTAGAGGCCTGTACACGTAGTTGACGGTGTTGTAAGGCCATGGCGCAATGGAAAACGACTTGGAACGTCGTAGTCCATTGAGAGTGGAAGGAATAGACCGATGGTAACCTGCGGAGGCACGTGGAACCACGTGATTTACGTGTAAGGCCTTTATTAGGGCAAAAGGCCTGCCTACACGTAGTTGACGGTGTTGTAAGGCCATGGCGCAATGGAAAACGACTTGGACGTCGTAGTCCATTGAGAGTGGAAGGAATAGACCGATGGTAACCTGCGCAGGCACGTGGAACCACGTGATTTACGTGTAAGGCCTTTATTAGCGGCAAAAGGCCATATAACAGCCTTTAGAGGCCTGTACACGTAGTTGACGGTGTTGTAAGGCCATGGCGCAATGGAAAACGACTTGGACGTCGTAGTCCATTGAGAGTGGAAGGAATAGACCGATGGTAACCTGCGAGGCACGTGGAACCACGTGATTTACGTGTAAGGCCTTTATTATGCGGCAAAAGGCCATATAACAGCCTTTAGAGGCCTGTACACGTAGTTGACGGTGTTGTAAGGCCATGGCGCAATGGAAAACGACTTGGCGTCGTAGTCCATTGAGAGTGGAAGGATAGACCGATGGTAACCTGCGAGGCACGTGGAACCACGTGATTTACGTGTAAGGCCTTTATTATGCGGCAAAAGGCCATATAACAGCCTTTAGAGGCCTGTACACGTAGTTGACGGTGTTGTAAGGCCATGGCGCAATGGAAAACGACTTGGACGTCGTAGTCCATTGAGAGTGGAAGGAATAGACCGATGGTAACCTGCGGAGGCACGTGGAACCACGTGATTTACGTGTAAGGCCTTTATTATGCGGCAAAAGGCCATATAACAGCCTTTAGAGGCCTGTACACGTAGTTGACGGTGTTGTAAGGCCATGGCGCAATGGAAAACGACTTGGACGTCGTAGTCCATTGAGAGTGGAAGGAATAGACCGATGGTAACCTGCGCAGGCACGTGGAACCACGTGATTTACGTGTAAGGCCTTTATTATGCGGCAAAAGGCCATATAACAGCCTTTAGAGGCCTGTACACGTAGTTGACGGTGTTGTAAGGCCATGGCGCAATGGAAAACGACTTGGAACGTCGTAGTCCATTGAGAGTGGAAGGAATAGACCGATGGTAACCTGCGCAGGCACGTGGAACCACGTGATTTACGTGTAAGGCCTTTATTAGGCGGCAAAAGGCCATATAACAGCCTTTAGAGGCCTGTACACGTAGTTGACGGTGTTGTAAGGCCATGGCGCAATGGAAAACGACTTGGAACGTCGTAGTCCATTGAGAGTGGAAGGAATAGACCGATGGTAACCTGCGCAGGCACGTGGAACCACGTGATTTACGTGTAAGGCCTTTATTATGCGGCAAAAGGCCATATAACAGCCTTTAGAGGCCTGTACACGTAGTTGACGGTGTTGTAAGGCCATGGCGCAATGGAAAACGACTTGGAACGTCGTAGTCCATTGAGAGTGGAAGGAATAGACCGATGGTAACCTGCGGAGGCACGTGGAACCACGTGATTTACGTGTAAGGCCTTTATTATGCGGCAAAAGGCCATATAACAGCCTTTAGAGGCCTGTACACGTAGTTGACGGTGTTGTAAGGCCATGGCGCAATGGAAAACGACTTGGAACGTCGTAGTCCATTGAGAGTGGAAGGAATAGACCGATGGTAACCTGCGCAGGCACGTGGAACCACGTGATTTACGTGTAAGGCCTTTATTAGCGGCAAAAGGCCATATAACAGCCTTTAGAGGCCTGTACACGTAGTTGACGGTGTTGTAAGGCCATGGCGCAATGGAAAACGACTTGTGACGTTGTAGTCCATTGAGAGTGGAAGGAATAGACCGATGGTAACCTGCGCAGGCACGTGGAACCACGTGATTTACGTGTAAGGCCTTTATTATGCGGCAAAAGGCCATATAACAGCCTTTAGAGGCCTGTACACGTAGTTGACGGTGTTGTAAGGCCATGGCGCAATGGAAAACGACTTGTGACGTCGTAGTCCATTGAGAGTGGAAGGAATAGACCGATGGTAACCTGCGGAGGCACGTGGAACCACGTGATTTACGTGTAAGGCCTTTATTATGCGGCAAAAGGCCATATAACAGCCTTTAGAGGCCTGTACACGTAGTTGACGGTGTTGTAAGGCCATGGCGCAATGGAAAACGACTTGGAACGTCGTAGTCCATTGAGAGTGGAAGGAATAGACCGATGGTAACCTGCGAGGCACGTGGAACCACGTGATTTACGTGTAAGGCCTTTATTATGCGGCAAAAGCCATATAACAGCCTTTAGAGGCCTGTACACGTAGTTGACGGTGTTGTAAGGCCATGGCGCAATGGAAAACGACTTGGAACGTCGTAGTCCATTGAGAGTGGAAGGAATAGACCGATGGTAACCTGCGCAGGCACGTGGAACCACGTGATTTACGTGTAAGGCCTTTATTAGCGGCAAAAGCCATATAACAGCCTTTAGAGGCCTGTACACGTAGTTGACGGTGTTGTAAGGCCATGGCGCAATGGAAAACGACTTGGAACGTCGTAGTCCATTGAGAGTGGAAGGATAGACCGATGGTAACCTGCGCAGGCACGTGGAACCACGTGATTTACGTGTAAGGCCTTTATTATGCGGCAAAAGCCATATAACAGCCTTTAGAGGCCTGTACACGTAGTTGACGGTGTTGTAAGGCCATGGCGCAATGGAAAACGACTTGGAACGTCGTAGTCCATTGAGAGTGGAAGGAATAGACCGATGGTAACCTGCGGAGGCACGTGGAACCACGTGATTTACGTGTAAGGCCTTTATTAGCGGCAAAAGGCCATATAACAGCCTTTAGAGGCCTGTACACGTAGTTGACGGTGTTGTAAGGCCATGGCGCAATGGAAAACGACTTGGAACGTCGTAGTCCATTGAGAGTGGAAGGAATAGACCGATGGTAACCTGCGGAGGCACGTGGAACCACGTGATTTACGTGTAAGGCCTTTATTATGCGGCAAAAGGCCATATAACAGCCTTTAGAGGCCTGTACACGTAGTTGACGGTGTTGTAAGGCCATGGCGCAATGGAAAACGACTTGGAACGTCGTAGTCCATTGAGAGTGGAAGGAATAGACCGATGGTAACCTGCGGAGGCACGTGGAACCACGTGATTTACGTGTAAGGCCTTTATTATGCGGCAAAAGGCCATATAACAGCCTTTAGAGGCCTGTACACGTAGTTGACGGTGTTGTAAGGCCATGGCGCAATGGAAAACGACTTGTGACGTCGTAGTCCATTGAGAGTGGAAGGAATAGACCGATGGTAACCTGCGGAGGCACGTGGAACCACGTGATTTACGTGTAAGGCCTTTATTATGCGGCAAAAGGCCATATAACAGCCTTTAGAGGCCTGTACACGTAGTTGACGGTGTTGTAAGGCCATGGCGCAATGGAAAACGACTTGGAACGTCGTAGTCCATTGAGAGTGGAAGGAATAGACCGATGGTAACCTGCGAGGCACGTGGAACCACGTGATTTACGTGTAAGGCCTTTATTATGCGGCAAAAGGCCATATAACAGCCTTTAGAGGCCTGTACACGTAGTTGACGGTGTTGTAAGGCCATGGCGCAATGGAAAACGACTTGGAACGTCGTAGTCCATTGAGAGTGGAAGGAATAGACCGATGGTAACCTGCGGAGGCACGTGGAACCACGTGATTTACGTGTAAGGCCTTTATTATGCGGCAAAAGGCCATATAACAGCCTTTAGAGGCCTGTACACGTAGTTGACGGTGTTGTAAGGCCATGGCGCAATGGAAAACGACTTGGAACGTCGTAGTCCATTGAGAGTGGAAGGAATAGACCGATGGTAACTTGCGGAGGCACGTGGAACCACGTGATTTACGTGTAAGGCCTTTATTATGCGGCAAAAGGCCATATAACAGCCTTTAGAGGCCTGTACACGTAGTTGACGGTGTTGTAAGGCCATGGCGCAATGGAAAACGACTTGGAACGTCGTAGTCCATTGAGAGTGGAAGGAATAGACCGATGGTAACCTGCGGAGGCACGTGGAACCACGTGATTTACGTGTAAGGCCTTTAGAGGCCTGTACACGTAGTTGACGGTGTTGTAAGGCCATGGCGCAATGGAAAACGACTTGGAACGTCGTAGTCCATTGAGAGTGGAAGGAATAGACCGATGGTAACCTGCGAGGCACGTGGAACCACGTGATTTACGTGTAAGGCCTTTATTATGCGGCAAAAGCCATATAACAGCCTTTAGAGGCCTGTACACGTAGTTGACGGTGTTGTAAGGCCATGGCGCAATGGAAAACGACTTGGAACGTCGTAGTCCATTGAGAGTGGAAGGAATAGACCGATGGTAACCTGCGGAGGCACGTGGAACCACGTGATTTACGTGTAAGGCCTTTATTATGCGGCAAAAGGCCATATAACAGCCTTTAGAGGCCTGTACACGTAGTTGACGGTGTTGTAAGGCCATGGCGCGAAAACGACTTAACGTCGTAGTCCATTGAGAGTGGAAGGAATAGACCGATGGTAACCTGCGAGGCACGTGGAACCACGTGATTTACGTGTAAGGCCTTTATTATGCGGCAAAAGGCCATATAACAGCCTTTAGAGGCCTGTACACGTAGTTGACGGTGTTGTAAGGCCATGGCGCAATGGAAAACGACTTGGAACGTCGTAGTCCATTGAGAGTGGAAGGAATAGACCGATGGTAACCTGCAGGCACGTGGAACCACGTGATTTACGTGTAAGGCCTTTATTATGCGGCAAAAGGCCATATAACAGCCTTTAGAGGCCTGTACACGTAGTTGACGGTGTTGTAAGGCCATGGCGCAATGGAAAACGACTTGGAACGTCGTAGTCCATTGAGAGTGGAAGGAATAGACCGATGGTAACCTGCGGAGGCACGTGGAACCACGTGATTTACGTGTAAGCCTTTATTATGCGGCAAAAGGCCATATAACAGCCTTTAGAGGCCTGTACACGTAGTTGACGGTGTTGTAAGGCCATGGCGCAATGGAAAACGACTTGGACGTCGTAGTCCATTGAGAGTGGAAGGATAGACCGATGGTAACCTGCGAGGCACGTGGAACCACGTGATTTACGTGTAAGCCTTTATTATGCGGCAAAAGGCCATATAACAGCCTTTAGAGGCCTGTACACGTAGTTGACGGTGTTGTAAGGCCATGGCGCAATGGAAAACGACTTGGAACGTCGTAGTCCATTGAGAGTGGAAGGAATAGACCGATGGTAACCTGCGAGGCACGTGGAACCACGTGATTTACGTGTAAGGCCTTTATTATGCGGCAAAAGCCATATAACAGCCTTTAGAGGCCTGTACACGTAGTTGACGGTGTTGTAAGGCCATGGCGCAATGGAAAACGACTTGGAACGTCGTAGTCCATTGAGAGTGGAAGGAATAGACCGATGGTAACCTGCGGCAGGCACGTGGAACCGTATTTACGTGTACAGGCCTTTTAGAGGCCTGTACACGTAGTTGACGGTGTTGTAAGGCCATGGCGCAATGGAAAACGACTTGGAACGTCGTAGTCCATTGAGAGTGGAAGGAATAGACCGATGGTAACCTGCGAGGCACGTGGAACCACGTGATTTACGTGTAAGGCCTTTATTATGCGGCAAAAGGCCATATAACAGCCTTTAGAGGCCTGTACACGTAGTTGACGGTGTTGTAAGGCCATGGCGCAATGGAAAACGACTTGGACGTCGTAGTCCATTGAGAGTGGAAGGAATAGACCGATGGTAACCTGCGAGGCACGTGGAACCACGTGATTTACGTGTAAGCCTTTATTATGCGGCAAAAGCCATATAACAGCCTTTAGAGGCCTGTACACGTAGTTGACGGTGTTGTAAGGCCATGGCGAAAAAAACGACTTACGTCGTAGTCCATTGAGAGTGGAAGGAATAGACCGATGGTAACCTGCGAGGCACGTGGAACCACGTGATTTACGTGTAAGGCCTTTATTATGCGGCAAAAGGCCATATAACAGCCTTTAGAGGCCTGTACACGTAGTTGACGGTGTTGTAAGGCCATGGCGCAATGGAAAACGACTTGGAACGTCGTAGTCCATTGAGAGTGGAAGGAATAGACCGATGGTAACCTGCAGGCACGTGGAACCACGTGATTTACGTGTAAGGCCTTTATTATGCGGCAAAAGGCCATATAACAGCCTTTAGAGGCCTGTACACGTAGTTGACGGTGTTGTAACCATGGCGCAATGGAAAACGACTTGGAACGTCGTAGTCCATTGAGAGTGGAAGGAATAGACCGATGGTAACCTGCGAGGCACGTGGAACCACGTGATTTACGTGTAAGGCCTTTATTATGCGGCAAAAGGCCATATAACAGCCTTTAGAGGCCTGTACACGTAGTTGACGGTGTTGTAAGGCCATGGCGCAATGGAAAACGACTTGGAACGTCGTAGTCCATTGAGAGTGGAAGGAATAGACCGATGGTAACCTGCGAGGCACGTGGAACCACGTGATTTACGTGTAAGGCCTTTATTATGCGGCAAAAGGCCATATAACAGCATTTAGAGGCCTGTACACGTAGTTGACGGTGTTGTAAGGCCATGGCGCAATGGAAAACGACTTGGAACGTCGTAGTCCATTGAGAGTGGAAGGAATAGACCGATGGTAACCTGCGGAGGCACGTGGAACCACGTGATTTACGTGTAAGGCCTTTATTATGCGGCAAAAGGCCATATAACAGCCTTTAGAGGCCTGTACACGTAGTTGACGGTGTTGTAAGGCCATGGCGCAATGGAAAACGACTTGGAACGTCGTAGTCCATTGAGAGTGGAAGGATAGACCGATGGTAACCTGCGAGGCACGTGGAACCACGTGATTTACGTGTTAAGGCCATATAACAGCCTTTAGAGGCCTGTACACGTAGTTGACGGTGTTGTAAGGCCATGGCGCAATGGAAAACGACTTGGAACGTCGTAGTCCATTGAGAGTGGAAGGAATAGACCGATGGTAACCTGCGAGGCACGTGGAGAACCACGTATTTACGTGTAAGGCCTTTATTATGCGGCAAAAGGCCATATAACAGCCTTTAGAGGCCTGTACACGTAGTTGACGGTGTTGTAAGGCCATGGCGCAATGGAAAACGACTTGGACGTCGTAGTCCATTGAGAGTGGAAGGAATAGACCGATGGTAACCTGCGGAGGCACGTGGAACCACGTGATTTACGTGTAAGGCCTTTATTAGGCGGCAAAAAGCCATATAACAGCCTTTAGTGGCCTGTACACGTAGTTGACGGTGTTGTAAGGCCATGGCGCGAAAACGACTTAACGTCGTAGTCCATTGAGAGTGGAAGGAATAGACCGATGGTAACCTGGAGGCACGTGGAACCACGTGATTTACGTGTAAGGCCTTTATTATGCGGCAAAAGCCATATAACAGCCTTTAGAGGCCTGTACACGTAGTTGACGGTGTTGTAAGGCCATGGCGCAATGGAAAACGACTTGGAACGTCGTAGTCCATTGAGAGTGGAAGGTAGACCGATGGTAACCTGCAGGCACGTGGAACCACGTGATTTACGTGTAAGGCCTTTATTATGCGGCAAAAGGCCATATAACAGCCTTTAGAGGCCTGTACACGTAGTTGACGGTGTTGTAAGGCCATGGCGCAATGGAAAACGACTTGGAACGTCGTAGTCCATTGAGAGTGGAAGGAATAGACCGATGGTAACCTGCGGAGGCACGTGGAACCACGTGATTTACGTGTAAGGCCTTTATTATGCGGCAAAAGGCCATATAACAGCCTTTAGAGGCCTGTACACGTAGTTGACGGTGTTGTAAGGCCATGGCGCAATGGAAAACGACTTGGACGTCGTAGTCCATTGAGAGTGGAAGAATAGACCGATGGTAACCTGCGAGGCACGTGGAACCACGTGATTTACGTGTAAGGCCTTTATTATGCGGCAAAAGCCATATAACAGCCTTTAGGCCTGTACACGTAGTTGACGGTGTTGTAAGGCCATGGCGCAATGGAAAACGACTTGGAACGTCGTAGTCCATTGAGAGTGGAAGGAATAGACCGATGGTAACCTGCGGAGGCACGTGGAACCACGTGATTTACGTGTAAGGCCTTTATTATGCGGCAAAAGGCCATATAACAGCCTTTAGAGGCCTGTACACGTAGTTGACGGTGTTGTAAGGCCATGGCGCAATGGAAAACGACTTGGAACGTCGTAGTCCATTGAGAGTGGAAGGAATAGACCGATGGTAACCTGCGAGGCACGTGGAACCACGTGATTTACGTGTAAGGCCTTTATTATGCGGCAAAAGCCATATAACAGCCTTTAGAGGCCTGTACACGTAGTTGACGGTGTTGTAAGCCATGGCGCAATGGAAAACGACTTGGAACGTCGTAGTCCATTGAGATGGAATAGACCGATGGTAACCTGCGGAGGCACGTGGAACCACGTGATTTACGTGTAAGGCCTTTATTATGCGGCAAAAGGCCATATAACAGCCTTTAGAGGCCTGTACACGTAGTTGACGGTGTTGTAAGGCCATGGCGCAATGGAAAACGACTTGGAACGTCGTAGTCCATTGAGAGTGGAAGGAATAGACCGATGGTAACCTGCGAGGCACGTGGAACCACGTGATTTACGTGTAAGCCTTTATTATGCGGCAAAAGCCATATAACAGCCTTTAGAGGCCTGTACACGTAGTTGACGGTGTTGAAGGCCATGGCGCAATGGAAAACGACGGAACGTCGTAGTCCATTGAGAGTGGAAGGAGAGACGATGGTAACCTGCGGAGGCACGTGGAACCACGTGATTTACGTGTAAGGCCTTTATTATGCGGCAAAAGCCATATAACAGCCTTAGAGGCCTGTACACGTAGTTGACGGTGTTGTAAGGCCATGGCGCAATGGAAAACGACTTGGAACGTCGTAGTCCATTGAGAGTGGAATAGACCGATGGTAACCTGCGGAGGCACGTGGAACCACGTGATTTACGTGTAAGACCTTTATTATGCGGCAAAACCATATAACAGCCTTTAGAGGCCTGTACACGTAGTTGACGGTGTTGTAAGGCCATGGCGCAATGGAAAACGACTTGGAACGTCGTAGTCCATTGAGAGTGGAAGGATAGACCGATGGTAACCTGCGGAGGCACGTGGAACCACGTGATTTACGTGTAAGGCCTTTATTATGCGGCAAAAGCCATATAACAGCCTTTAGAGGCCTGTACACGTAGTTGACGGTGTTGTAAGGCCATGGCGCAATGGAAAACGACTTGGAACGTCGTAGTCCATTGAGAGTGGAAGGATAGACCGATGGTAACCTGCGGAGGCACGTGGAACCACGTGATTTACGTGTAAGGCCTTTATTATGCGGCAAAAGGCCATATAACAGCCTTTAGAGGCCTGTACACGTAGTTGACGGTGTTGTAAGACCATGGCGCAATGGAAAACGACTTGGAACGTCGTAGTCCATTGAGAGTGGAAGGAATAGACCGATGGTAACCTGCGGAGGCACGTGGAACCACGTGATTTACGTGTAAGGCCTTTATTATGCGGCAAAAGGCCATATAACAGCCTTTAGAGGCCTGTACACGTAGTTGACGGTGTTGTAAGGCCATGGCGCAATGGAAAACGACTTGGAACGTCGTAGTCCATTGAGAGTGGAAGTAGACCGATGGTAACCTGCGGAGGCACGTGGAACCACGTGATTTACGTGTAAGGCCTTTATTATGCGGCAAAAGCCATATAACAGCCTTTAGAGGCCTGTACAAGTAGTTGATGGTGTTGTAAGGCCATGGCGCAATGGAAAACGACTTGGAACGTCGTAGTCCATTGAGAGTGGAAGGAATAGACCGATGGTAACCTGCGGAGGCACGTGGAACCACGTGGTTTACCTGTAAGGCCTTTATTATGCGGCAAAAGGCCATATAACAGCCTTTAGAGGCCTGTACACGTAGTTGACGGTGTTGTAAGGCCATGGCGCAATGGAAAACGACTTGGAACGTCGTAGTCCATTGAGAGTGGAAGGAATAGACCGATGGTAACCTGCGGAGGCACGTGGAACCACGTGATTTACGTGTAAGGCCTTTTTAGAGGCCTGTACACGTAGTTGACGGTGTTGTAAGGCCATGGCGCAATGGAAAACGACTTGGAACGTCGTAGTCCATTGAGAGTGGAAGGAATAGACCGATGGTAACCTGCGCAGGCACGTGGAACCACGTGATTTACGTGTAAGGCCTTTATTATGCGGCAAAAGCCATATAACAGCCTTTAGAGGCCTGTACACGTAGTTGACGGTGTTGTAAGGCCATGGCGCAATGGAAAACGACTTGGACGTCGTAGTCCATTGAGAGTGGAAGGAATAGACCGATGGTAACCTGCGGAGCACGTGGAACCACGTGATTTACGTGTAAGGCCTTTATTATGCGGCAAAAGCCATATAACAGCCTTTAGAGGCCTGTACACGTAGTTGACGGTGTTTAAGGCCATGGCGCAAGGAAAACGACTTACGTCGTAGTCCATTGAGAGTGGAAGGAATAGACCGATGGTAACCTGCGGAGGCACGTGGAACCACGTGATTTACGTGTAAGGCCTTTATTATGCGGCAAAAGCCATATAACAGCCTTTAGAGGCTGTACACGTAGTTGACGGTGTTGTAAGGCCATGGCGCAATGGAAAACGACTTGGAACGTCGTAGTCCATTGAGAGTGGAAGGTCTAGACCGATGGTAACCTGCGGAGGCACGTGGAACCACGTGATTTACGTGTAAGGCCTTTATTATGCGGCAAAAGCCATATAACAGCCTTTAGAGGCCTGTACACGTAGTTGACGGTGTTGTAACCATGGCGCAATGGAAAACGACTTGGAACGTCGTAGTCCATTGAGAGTGGAAGGAATAGACCGATGGTAACCTGCGGAGGCACGTGGAACCACGTGATTTACGTGTAAGGCCTTTATTATGCGGCAAAAGCCATATAACAGCCTTTAGAGGCCTGTACACGTAGTTGACGGTGTTGTAAGGCCATGGCGCAATGGAAAACGACTGGAACGTCGTAGTCCATTGAGAGTGGAAGAGAGACCGATGGTAACCTGCGGAGGCACGTGGAACCACGTGATTTACGTGTAAGGCCTTTATTATGCGGCAAAAGCCATATAACAGCCTTTAGAGGCCTGTACACGTAGTTGACGGTGTTGTAAGGCCATGGCGCAATGGAAAACGACTTGGAACGTCGTAGTCCATTGAGAGTGGAAGGAATAGACCATGGTAACCTGCGGAGGCACGTGGAACCACGTGATTTACGTGTAAGGCCTTTATTATGCGGCAAAAGGCCATATAACAGCCTTTAGAGGCCTGTACACGTAGTTGACGGTGTTAAGGCCATGGCGCAATGGAAAACGACTTGGACGTCGTAGTCCATTGAGAGTGGAAGGAATAGACCGATGGTAACCTGCGGAGGCACGTGGAACCACGTGATTTACGTGTAAGCCTTTATTATGCGGCAAAAGCCATATAACAGCCTTTAGAGGCCTGTACACGTAGTTGACGGTGTTGTAAGGCCATGGCGCAATGGAAAACGACTTGGAACGTCGTAGTCCATTGAGATGGAAGGTAGACCGATGGTAACCTGCGGAACGTGGAACCACGTGATTTACGTGTAAGGCCTTTATTATGCGGCAAAAGCCATATAACAGCCTTTAGAGGCCTGTA
>JASGCC010000930.1:0-48822 GCA_030067915.1 Hydractinia echinata | reverse complement strand
CTTTTCGTGGTCATATTGAAATCGTGTGAAGTTGTTGTTGTCGATACCAACCATCGATGTCAATATTAAGGACAACTGGAACAAACAACTGCTTATGATGTACTTGTAATAAACTATCAAACGTTTATTACAAAGACATTAGAGAATTAGAACATTTTCAGACAATTCATATTTTTGAATCTTACCTAGCAAATTATTAAAAGGCACATATTCGTCTTTTTTTATTAGGTTATAGTAGAATTAGGTTTCGTTTATTTATTTCATAAACTGTACGTTCATTTAAAATATGAGCTTCTAAGAAGAAATGGATCAATCATAAGACAAAAAAATTTAGCTGGGATGATGGTGTCATTCTTCACCAACAGAGGTGAGTAGAACCTCCGAAGTAGTTTGACAAACAGGAGGCTTTGGCGGTCTTGTTTCAGATTAACACGGAGAAAAAAATACGTTTCAAACAGAATTTGTTGAAGACACACACTGGCTCTTTCTGGAAGTTATCGCCAAAATCTTTTTCTTTAATGGAAAACGTAATCAAAGCACCAAACCAAGTTTTTCGTGACATGATATATTATCGCAAAGTTTATGACATAGTCACTTTGAAATACCTCGTTTATCCAATTCCACGGCTAAAATATATGAGAACCTGGGACGAGCGTTGTCGACCCTAAATGCAGATTATCCTTGTGATCAATACGAATTCAGAAATATATTGACATTCGTCACTGTTCAAATGCCCGTTTATCCAATTTTACGACTTAAAATATATAGAACCTCGAGACGAGGTTGTGTCCCTAACACGACAATTGATTTGTATCAATACGAAATAGCAAGACTTATATGATAATCGTCTTCTTTTAATGGCCTCGTTTTATCAATTTTTACGGCTAAAAAATATATAGAAACTTGAGACGGGGTTGTCGACCCCTAAATAGCAATTATTTGTATCAATACGAAAATAGCAATAATAACTCGCTCTCTTTTAAATGCCTCGTTTTATCAATTTTCGACTTTAAATATATAGAACCTGAAACCTGAGGTTGTCGTCCAAATGACATTATCCTTGTATCAATACGAAAAATGCAAAATATACACTCATCCTTTGTAATGCCTCGTTAGTATTCAATTTTACGGCTAAAATATATAGAATGAGAACGAGTTGTTGACCCTTAAAATTCAATTATCTTGTATCAATACGAAAGTCGCAAGTACATGGCACACTTCCACTTTGACACATCCTCGTTTATCAATTTTACGCTAAAATATATTAGACAATAGAGGTTGTCGACCCAATGAATTATCTTGTCAATACGAAAAAAGGCAATATTAAACTGCTGTCTTTTAAATGCCTCGTTTATCAATTTTAACGACTAAAATATATAGAACTGAGACGAGGATTTTGCGTCCCTAGAATGACAATCTTGTATCAACAGTAGAAAATCGCAAATATTAACGTTACTCGTCTCTTTTTTAAATGCCTCGATTTATAATTATTCGGGCAAATACATAAGAACCTGTCGACAGGTTGTTGACCACTAAAGTTGACAATTATCTTTATCAATACGAAAAATCGGGCAATAATACACTCGTCCTTTGTAATCTCGTTTATCATAATTCAAGCGCTAAAATATAGTAGAACCTGGAGAACGAGGATTGTCGCCTCAAATGACAATCCTATTGTATCAAATACCAAAAATCGCAAAATACATGACTCGTCTGACTTTAAATGCCTCGTTATCAATTTTACGCTTAAACTATATAGAACCTGAGACGGTTGTCGCCCTAAAGTAATTATCTTGTATCAATAGAAAAATCGCAAATAATAGACAATCGTTCTCTCTTTAAATGCTCGTTTATCAATTTACGCTAAATATATAGAACCTGAGAACGAGTGTGTGACCCTAAATAACAATTATCTTGTATCAATAACGAAAATCGCAAATACGCATGACACTCGCACTTTGAAATACCTCGTTTATCAATTACGGCTAAATATAAGAACCTGAAGCAGAGTTGTTGACCCTAAATGTACTATTTCTTGTATCAATACGAAAATCAGAAATGATGATGACGCTCGTCACATTTTAAATGCCCGTTATCATTTTACGAGATAAAATATATAGAACCGAGAACGAAGTGTTGCCCTAAATGACAATTTCTGTATCCATGACGAAAAAATTTCAAATATATGAAACTTCAGTCTTCTTGGTGTAAATGCCTCTTTCACTATTTTCATGGCTAAAATATATAGAAACCTGACGAGTTGTCGACCCTAATACAATTATCGCTGTATAATAGCGAAAATGCCAAATATATAACACTCGTCCTCTGTTTAAAATGCCTGTTTATTCAATTTTACGACTAAAATATATAGAATCCTGACAAGGTAGTTGTTGTCCTGAAATGACAATTATCTTGTATCTAAACGAAAAATCGCGCAAATGATATACCTCGTCTCTTTTAAATGCCTCGTTTAGTCATTTACACGGGCAAATATAGTTAGAAAACTGATACGAGGTTTTACGCTAATATTTCAATTTCTTTGTATCAATACGAAAAATCGCAAATTCATGACACTTTCACACTTTGAAATGTCAGTTGCTTATTATTTAACGGCTGAAATATTGAACCTGACAGAGTTGTCTGACCCTAAATGAACATATCTTTGTTATCAATACGAAAAATAGCGAAATATATCAACACTGCGTCTCTTCTAAAATGCCGTCGTTTACAATTTTATACGACTAAGAATATAGAACTGAGAACGAGGTGTTGTCGACCTAAATGACAATTTCTTGTACATACGAAAATCTGCAAATATATGATACTCTCTCTTTTAAATGCGCTCGTTTATCAAGTCTTTACGGCTTAAATATATATAGAACATGAGACGTTGTTACGACTAAATACAATTAGTTTGTATCACTACGAAAAAATCGCAATACATGACATCGTCATGCTTTAGAATGCGCTGTTATCATTTTTCGACTTAAAATATAGACCTGAACCGAAGGTTGTGTTCCCTAAATGACAATAATCTTGTATCAATCGAAAAATCGCATAATACAATGCACTGTCCTTTTTAATGTCCTCGTTTATCAATTTTACGAGCTACATATATAGACTGAGACGAGATTGTGTCCCTAAATGACAATTATCTTGTATCAATACGAAAAATTCGCAAATATTACACATCTCTTCTTTTAAATGCCTCGTTTATCAATTTTACGGCTGAAATTGTAGAACCTGAAGACCAGTTGTTGACCTAAATGCAAATTATCTTGTAGCAATACGAAAAATCGAAAATTAACGATGACACTCTCGTTCACTTTGAAATGCTCGCTTTATACATTTACGGCTAATACGAACCTGAAAGAACGATGAGACGAGTCGACAACTAAATGAACTACATACGTCTCTTCTAATCAAGCAAAATTGTTTGTATCGCAAAATTCGTTTATATCGCTAATAATATATAGACACATGAGACGTTGTTGAACCTAAAAGTCAATTATTCTCGTATAAACTAGCGAAAAAACCCAAAATGAACTCGAGTTAAAGCACCTCGACATTTTACGGCTCTTTAAAACAGCTTGTTTACCCTTAGTACATTTTCTTGATCCTAAAATAGTTGGTTTCGAACATTGAAACGTACGTTAAATGTTCCGTTACAATTACGACAAGAATATATAACTAATCGATGTGTCCTGACTATTGATCAATACGAAAAATCGCAATACATGACCTCCTCACTTGAATATGCTCGTTTATCAATTTAGACGACTAAAATTATAGACTGAGACTGATTTGTCCGTCCCTATAAATTGACAATTATCTCTGTATCAATACGAATAAAATCGAATATAGTGGACACTCTGTCATTTCAAATGCCCTCGTGTTATCCAATTTCCTACTAAGGCTAAAATTATAGGAACCTGAGACGAGGTGTTTGCACTATAGACAATTAATCTTGTATCATAACGAAAAATCAGAAATATCATGACACTTCGTCACATTTCGAAATGCCTTCGTTTATAATTTTACGAGGGGCTAAAATAATTATAGAAACTGAACGAGGGTTGTCGACGCTAAAGTGACAATTATTCTTGTCAAATACGAAAAATCGCAAAATCATGATAAATCGTCGCTTTAAATGCCTGTTACAATTTTCACGGCTAAATGATATAGAACTGAGACGTAGGTTGTTGACCTTAAAATGACAATTATCTTTGTAGCAAACAGAAAAATGCAAATATATTAACACTCTCATTTTAAATGCCTCCGTTCTAGCCATATCACGAGACTAGATAATAGACCTGAACGAAGGTTGTTGACCTAAATGACAATTATCTTTGTATCAATACGAAAATCGCTAAATACATAAACACTCGTCTCTTTTAAATGCCTCGTTTATCAATTTCGGCTAAAATATATAAGAACTGGACGAGGTTGTTGACACCTAAAATTGACAAGTTATCTTTGTATCAATACGAAAACGACAAATATAATGATACTCGTCACATTTGAAAATGCTGTTTATCACTTTCACGCTAAAAATAATAGGAAACTGAACGAAGTTGTCGACTCCTAAATGAATAATTATCTTGTATAAATACGAAAAATCACCAAATATTAACACCGGTGGCTCTGTGTATTTTTAAATGGCTCGTTTATAATTTTACGATGCTAAGAATATATAGTAAAACTGAGACCGGAGGTGTCTTGTTGCCTGAAATGACGAATTATCTGTGTAATCAATACGAAAAATCGCAATATTCATATCACTCGTCCTTTTAAATGCCGTTTATCCATTTTACGGCTAAAATTATAGACACTGAAGACGTTGGTGCCCCCTAAATACAATATTACTGTAATCAGATCGAAAAATCGGCAAAATTTGGGAATCGTCTCTCTTAAATGCCTCGTTATTCATTTTTACGCTCAAATATATAGACCCTGAACGAGTTGTTGACCTAAAGTACAATTTGCTTTATCAATACGAAAAATCGCAAAATATAAACTCGTGTGATTTTAAATGCTCGTCGTACAATTTCACGAGCTAAATATATATAGAAACCTTGAGACAAGTTGTGTACCCTAAATGACAATTACTTTGCTATAATACGAAAAATGCAAATATATAACACTTCGGTCTTCTTTAAATGGCTCGTTTATCAAATTTCGGACCTGAAATATATAGAAACTGAGACGGTTGTTGACCCTCAAATGACAAGTTATCTTGTTATCAATTACGGAAAATCGCAAATATAATGATACAATCGTCTCTTTTAAACATGCCTGTTTACATTTCACGACTAAATATATAGAACCTGAGAGCAGTTTCGACCCTGAATGACAATTATCTTTGTATAATATACGAAAAATCCAAATAAAACTCTCATCTTTGTAAATGCCTTCGTTTTATCAATTTACGGCTTAATATATAGAAAACTGAGACGGGGTTGTTCCATAATGACAATTATCTTGTATCAATACGAAAAATCGCAAATAGCATTGATACTGACGTCTTCTTTAAATGCCGTATGTTTTAGAATTATTACGCTTAAAATAGTATGAAACTAGACGAGGTTGTTAAGACCCTAAGTACAATTATCTGTATCATACGAAAAATGGCAAGGTATACGATAACCTTCTTCTCACTTTGTAAATGCCTCGTTTATATATTTTACGAGTGACAAATGATTATAGACTGATGGACGAGGTTGTTGAACCTAAAGACAATTATCTTGTATCGATACGAAAAATCGCAAATATATGACACTCGTCGTCAGTTTGAAATGCCTCGTTTATCAATTTTACGGTAAAATATATAGACTGAGACGAGGTTGTCGTCCTAAATGAATTATCTTGTATCAATACGAAAAATGCAAATAATGATACTCGTTCTCTTTTAAATGTCCTCGTTTATCATTTTACGGCCTAAATATAGAGAACTGAGACGTGTTGACCCTAAAGTACAATTATCTTGTATCATACGAAAATGCAAATAATACAACTCGTCCTTTAAATGCCTCGTTTATCAATTTTACGACTAAAATTATAGACTTAGACGAGGTTTTGACCCTAAATTGACAATATATTGTATCAATACGAAAAATCGCAAATACATGACACTCCTCACTTTGATGCCTCGTTTATCAACTTTACGGCTAAATATTAAGAACTGAAACGAGGTTGTTGACCTAAATGACATTATTCCTGTATCAATACGAAAATCGCAAATATATAACACTCGTCTTTTAAAGCCTCGTTTATCAATTTTACGGCTAAAATATATAGAACTGAACGAGGTTGTCTCCGAAAATGACCAATTATCTTGGATCAATACGAAAAATCGCAATAATGACACTCGTCATTTGAAATGGCTCGTTTATCAAATTTACGGACTAAATTATATTGAAACTGGACGAGGTTGTCGACCCTAAATGGACAATTATCTTGTATCAATACGAAAAATGCCAAATATATACACTCGCTCTCTTTTAATGCTCGATTTATCAATTTTACGGCTAAAATATATAGAAACTGAGACGAGGTTGTTGACCTAAATGACCATTATCTTGTATCAATACGAAAAATGCAAATATATATACCTCGTCCCTTTTAAATGCTCGTTTATCAATTTACGGCTAAAATATATACGAAACTGAGACGAGGTTTCGACCCTAAATGACATATATCGTTGTATCATACGAAAAATGGCAATATATATAACACTCGTCACTTTTAAATGCCTCGTTTATCAATTTTACGGCTAAAATATATAGAAACTGAGACGAGATTGTGTCCGACTAATGACAAATTCTTGTATATAATACGAAATCGCAATATATAACACTCGTTGTCTCTTTTAAATTGCCTCGTTTATCAATTTACACTAAATAATATAGAACCTGAGACGAGCGTGTTACCCTAATGACAATTATCTTGTATAAATACGAAAATCCAATATATAACACTCGTCTCTTTTAAATGCCTCGTTTATCAATTTTACGACTAAAATATATAGAACCTGAGACAGGTATGGTGTGCCCTAAATGACAATATCTATTGTATCAATACGAAAATCGCAAATCATGACACTCCCTCACTTTGAAATGCCTCGTTTATCAATTTACGCTAAATATATAGAACCTGAGAACGAGGTTGTTGACCCTAAAATGACATTATCCTGATCAATACGAAAAATCGAATTATGGACACTGTCTTCTTTTAAATGCCTCGTTTATCAATTTTACGCTTAAAATATATAGAACTAGACGAGTTGCGTACCTAATAGACAATTATCTTGTATCAATACGAAAATGCCCAAATCATATCAAATCGTCTCTTTTTAAATGCCTCGTTTATCAATTTACGGCTAAATATATAGAAACTGAGACGAGGTTGTTGACCTAAAGACGATTATCTGTTTCAATCACGAAAAATCGCAAATATATACATGAACTCGTCACATTTAAATGCCTCGTTATCAATTTTTACGGCCTAAAATATATAGAAACTGAACGAGGTTGTCGACCTGAAGTGACAATTATCTTGTTTCAACTTACGAAAAATCGCCAATACTATAACTCGTCTCTTTTAAATGCCTCGTTTATCAATTCACGGCTAAATATATAGAACTGAGACGAGTGTTGTTGACCCAAATGACATTATCTTGTATCATATACGAAAATCGCAAATATATAACACTCGTCATTTTAAATGCCTCGTTTACAATTTCGACTAAATATATAGAACTGAGACAGAGTTGTTCGTCCCAAATGACAATTTTTGTATCATACGAAAATGGCAAATATATAAACAGCTCGTTCTTTTAAATGCCTCGTTTATCACATTTTACGGCTAAAATATATAGAACTGAGCACGGTTGTTGACCCTAATTGACAATTATCTTGTATCAATACGAAAATAGCAAATATAATGACATCGGTCTCTTTGAAATGACCTCGTTTATCAATTACGGCTAAATATATAGAACTGAGACGAAGTTGTCGACCTAAATGATTATCTTGTGTAAAATACGAAAAAATCAAATATATACACTCGTCTCTTTAAATGCTCGTTTATCAATTTTACGGCTAAAATATTATAGAAATGGACGAGGATGTTGACCCCTAAATGACAATTTTCTTTGTATCCAATTTACGAAAAATCGCAAATACATGACACACGTCACTTTGAAATGCATCGTTTATCAATTTTACGGCTAAAATATATAGAACCTGAGACGAGGTTGTCGCACCTAAGGAGACAATTATCTTGTATCAATACGAAATGCATAAATATATGAACTCGTCTCTTTAAATGCTCGTTTATCAATTTACGGCTAAATATATATAGAACTGAAGACGTTGTTGACCCTAAAGTACAATTATCTTGTATCAATACGAAAAATCGCAAATATTATAACACTCGTCTTTTAAATGCCTCGTTTACAATTACGGCTAAATATATGAACTTAGACGAGTTGTGACCCTAAATGACAATTATTTTCTGTACTCAATACGAAAATGCAATATCATACACTCGGTTTTTAAAGCTCTTTATCAATTTTACGGCTAAAATATTATAGAACCTGAACGAGGTGTCTGACCCTAAATGACAGTTATCTTGTATCATACGAAAAATATCAATATTATTATACATCGTCTCTTTTAAATGCCTCGTTTACAATTACGGCTAAATATAGTATAGAACCTGAGACGAGGTTGTTGACCTAAATGACAGTTTTCTTGTATCATACGCAAAATGGCCGAATATATGATACTATTCGTCCTCTTTAAATGCTCGCTTTATCATTTTACGGCTAAATATATAGAAATGAGACAAGGTTGTTGACCCTAAATGACAATTATCTTTGTTATAATACGAAAATCGCAATAATTATGACACTCGTCACTTTGAAAATGCCTCGCTTATCAATTTTACGGCTATAATATAGAAACTGAGACGAGGTTGTCGACCCTAATGCAGATTATCTCTGTATCATATCGAAAAAATGCAATAATGACACTCGTCTTCTTTAATGCCTCGTTTTCAGTTTTACGGCTAAGTTATATAGAACCTGAGACGAGGTTCGACCGCTAAATGTACCATTATTACTTTATCAATACGAAAATTGCGCAAATATATCACTCGTTCTTTTAATGCCTCGTTTTATTCAATTTTACGGCTCAATATTAGAATCTGAGACAGGTTGTCGACCCTAAATGACAATTTCTTTTCAATACGAAGATGCAATTATGACATTCGTCACTTTATAATGCTCTCGTTTATCAATTTTCGCTTATGATTATAGATCTGACGACGAGGTTGTCGAACCCTAAATGACAATTTCTTGTATCATACGATAAAAATGAATATGTAACACTCGTCTCTTTTAATGCCTCGTTTATCAAATTTTGTACGCTATAAAATATATAGAACTGAGACGAGGTGCTTCCCTAAATATCATTATCTATGTATACGAATGAATATATGGATCAGACACTCGTCTACTTTTGAATTGCCGTTATCGTTTATTCAGTTTCGCTAAATAATAGAAACTGAGACGGGTTTGTCGAACCCTAATTGACAATTTCATTGTTATTCATAACGAAAATAGCAAATACTAAACACTCGTCCTTTTGTAATGCCTCAGTTTATCACATTTTAACGACTAAAATATATAGAAACTGAGACGAGGTTGTCGACCCTAAATGACAATTATCTTGTATCAATACGAAAAATGGCAAAATCATGACACTCGTCACTTTTGAAATGCCTCGTTTATCAATTTTACGGCTAAAATATATAGAAAACTGAGACGAGGTTGTCGACCCTAAATGACAATTATCTTGTATCAATACGAAAAATGGCAATATATAACACTCGTCTCTTTTAAATGCCTCGTTTATCAATTTTACGGCTAAAATATATAGAAACTGAGACGAGGTTCATGACCCCTAAATTTCAATTATCTTGTATCAATACGAAAAATCGCAAATACATGACACTCGTCACTTTGAAATGCCTCGTTTATCAATTTTACGGCTAAAATATATAGAAACTGAGACGAGGTTGTCGACCCTAAATGACAATTATCTTGTATCAATACGAAAATGGCAAATATATAACACTCGTCTCTTTTAAATGCCTCGTTTATCAATTTTACGACTAAAATATATAGAACCTGAGACGAGATTTTCGTCCCTAAATGACAAATATCTTGTATAAATACGAAAAATCGCAAATATATAACACTCGTCTCTTTTAAATGCCTCGTTTATCAAATTTACGGCTAAAACATATAGAACCTGAGACGAGGTTGTTAACCCTAAATGACAATTATCTTGTATAAATACGAAAAATCGCAAATATATAACACTCGTCTCTTTTAAATGCCTCGTTTATAAAATTTACGACTAAAAATATATAGAACCTGAGACGAGATTGTCGTCCCTAAATGACAATTATCTTGTATCAATACGAAAAATCGCAAATACATGACACTCGTCACTTTGAAATGCCTCGTTTAACAATTTTACGACTAAAATATATAGAACCTGAGACGAGATTGTCGTCCCTAAATGACAATTATCTTGTATCAATACGAAAAATCGCGAATATATGAGACACTTGTCTCTTTTAAATGCCTCGTTTATCAATTTTACGGCTAAAATATATAGAACCTGAGACGAGGTTGTTGACCCTAAATGACAATTATCTTGTATCAATACGAAAAATCGCAAATACCATGACACTCCTCACTTTGAAATGCCTCGTTTATCAACTTTACGGCTAAAGTATAAGAACCTGAACGAGGTTGTTGACCCTAAAGTACTATTATCCTGTATCAATACGAAAAATCGCAAATATATGAGACACTCGTCAATTTTAAATGCCTCGTTTATCAATTTTACGGCTAAAATATATAGAACCTGAAACGAGGTTGTCGTCCCGAAATGACAATTATCTTGTATCAATACGAAAAATAGCAAATATATAACACTCGTTTCTTTTAAATGCCTCGTTTACTAATTCCACGGCTAAAATATATAGAACCTGAGACGAAGTTGTCGACCCTAAATGACAATTATCTTGTATAAATACGAAAAATCCCAAATATATAACACTCGTCTCTTTTAAATGCCTTGTTTATCAATTTTACGACTAAAATATATAGAACCTGAAACGAGGTTGTCGTCCCGAAATGACAATTATCTTGTATCAATACGAAAAATGGCAAATATATAACACTCGTCTCTTTTAAATGCCTCGTTTATCAATTTTACGGCTAAAATATATAGAAACTGAGACGAGGTTCTTGACCCTAAATTTCAATTATCTTGTATCAATACGAAAAATCGCAAATACATGACACTCTTCACTTTGAAATGCCTCGTTTATCAATTTTACGGCTAAAATATATTGAAACTGAGACGAGGTTGTCGACCCTAAATGACAATTATCTTGTATCAATACGAAAAATGGCAAATATATAACACTCGTCTCTTTTAAATGCCTCGTTTATCAATTTTACGACTAAAATATATAGAACCTGAGACGAGATTTTCGTCCCTAAATGACAAATATCTTGTATAAATACGAAAAATCGCAAATATATAACACTCGTCTCTTTTAAATGCCTCGTTTATCAAATTTACGGCTAAAACATATAGAACCTGAGACGAGGTTGTTAACCCTAAATGACAATTATCTTGTATAAATACGAAAAATCGCAAATATATAACACTCGTCTCTTTTAAATGCCTCGTTTATAAATTTTACGACTAAAATATATAGAACCTGAGACGAGATTGTCGTCCCTAAATGACAATTATCTTGTATCAATACGAAAAATCGCAAATACATGACACTCGTCACTTTGAAATGCCTCGTTTAACAATTTTTACGACTAAAATATATAGAACCTGAGACGAGATTGTCGTCCCTAAATGACAATTATCTTGTATCAATACGAAAAATCGCGAATATATGAGACACTTGTCTCTTTTAATGCCTCGTTTATCAATTTTACGGCTAAAATATATAGAACCTGAGGACGAGGTTGTTGACCCTAAATGGACCAATTATCTTGTATCAATACGAAAAATCGCAAATACCATGACACTCCTCACTTTGAAATGCCTCGTTTATCAACTTTACGGCTAAAAGTAATAGAACCTGAAACGAGGTTGTTCGTCCCGAAATGACAATTATCCCTGTATCAATACGAAAAATGGCAAATATATACACTCGTCTCTTTTAAATGCCTCGTTATCAATTTTACGGCCAAAAATATGATAGAACTGAACCGAGGTTCTTCGACCCGAAATGACAATATCTTGTATCAATACGAAAAAATCGCAAATACATGACATCTCTTCACTTTTGAAATGGCCTCCCGTTTATATCAATTTACGGCGTAAAATATATAGGAACCTGAGACGAGGTTGTCCGACCCTAAATGACAATTATCTTGTATCAATACGAAAAATCGCAAATTATAACACTCGTCTCTTTTAAATGCCTCGTTTATCAATTTTACGACTAAAATATATAGAACCTGAGAGCGAGGTTGTTCGTCCCTAAATGACAATTATCTTGTATCAATACGAAAAATGCAAATATATGACACTCGTCTCTTTTAAATGCCTCGTTTATTCAATTTTACGGCTAAAATATATAGAACACTGAGACGAGGTTTTGACCCTAAATGTACAATTTTCTTGTATCACTACGAAAAATCGCAAATACATGACACTCTTCACTTTGAAATGCCTCGTTTATCAATTTACGGCTAAAATATATAGAAACTGAGACGAGGTTGTCGACCCTAAATGACAATTATCTTGTATCAATACGAAAAATAGCAAATACATGACACTCGTCACTTCTAAATGCCTCGTTTATCAATTTTACGACTAAAATATATAGAACCTGAGACGAGGTTGTCGACCCTAAATGACAATTATCTTGTATCAATACGAAAAATCGCAAATATATGGACACTTCGTCTCTTTTAAATGCCTCGTTTATCAATTTTACGGCTAAAATATATAGAACCTGAGACGAGTTGTTGACCCTAAATGACAATTATCTTGTATCAATACGAAAAATCGCAAATACATGACACTCGTCACTTTGAAATGCCTCGTTTATCAATTTTACGGCTAAAATATATAGAAACTGAGACGAGGTTGTCGACGCCTAAATGACAATTATCTTGTATCAATACGAAAAATAGCAAATACTATAACACTCGTCTCTTTTGAAATGCCTCGTTTATCAATTTCACGACTAAAATATATAGAACCTGAGACGAGGTTGTTGTCCCTAAATGACAATTATCTTGTATCAATACGAAAAATCGCAAATATATAGACACTCGTCTATTTTAAATGCCTCGTTTATCAATTTCTACGGCTAAAATTATAGAACCTGAGACGAGGTTGTTGACCCTAAATGACAATTATCTTGTATCAATACGAAAAATCGCAAATACATGACACTCGTCACTTTGAAATGCCTCGTTTATCAATTTTACGGCTAAAATATATAGAAACTGAGACGAGGTTGTCGACGCTAAATGACAATTATCTTGTATCAATACGAAAAATAGCAAATATATAACACTCGTCTCTTTTAAATGCCTCGTTTATCAATTCCACGGCTAAAATATATAGAACCTGAGACGAGGTTGTTGACCCTAAATGACAATTATCTTGTATCAATACGAAAAATCGCAAATATATAACACTCGTCTCTTTTAAATGCCTCGTTTATCAATTTTACGGCTAAAATATATAGAACTGAGACGAGGTTGTGACCCTAAATGACAATTATCTTGTATCAATACGAAAATCGCAAATACATGACACTCGTCACTTTGAAATGCCTCGTTTATCAATTTTACGGCTAAAATATATAGAAACTGAGACGAGGTTGTCGACCCTAAATGACAATTATCTTGTATCAATACGAAAAATGGCAAATATATGATACTCGTCTCTTTTAAATGCCTCGTTTATCAATTTTACGGCTCAAATATATAGAACCTGAGACGTTGTTGACCCTAAAGTACAATTATCCTTTATCAATACGAAAAATCGCAAATATATAACACTCGTGAATTTTAAATGCCTCGTTTACCAATTCCACGGCTAAAATATATAGAACCTTAGACGAAGTTGTCGACCCTAAATGACAATTATCTTGTATCAATACGAGAAATGGCAAATATATAACACTCGTCTCTTTTAAATGCCTCGTTTATCAATTTTACGGCTAAAATATATAGAAACTGAGACGAGGTTGTTGACCCTAAATGACAGTTATCTTGTATCAATACGAAAAATAGCAAATATATGATACTATCGTCTCTTTTAAATGCCTCGTTTACCAATTCCACGGCTAAAATATATAGAACCTGAGACGAAGTTGTCGACCCTAAATGACAATTATCTTGTATAAATACGAAAAATCCCAAATATATAACACTCGTCTCTTTTAAATGCCTCGTTTATCAATTTTACGGCTAAAATATATAGAAACTGAGACGAGGTTGTTGACCCTAAATGACAATTATCTTGTATCAATACGAAAAATCGCAAATACATGACACTCGTCACTTTGAAATGCCTCGTTTATCAATTTTACGGCTAAAATATATAGAAACTGAGACGAGGTTGTCGACCCTAAATGACAATTATCTTGTATCAATACGAAAAATGGCAAATATATGATACTCGTCTCTTTTAAATGCCTCGTTTATCAGTTTTACGGCTCAAATATATAGAACCTGAGACGTTGTTGAACCTAAAGTACAATTATCCTTTATCAATACGAAAAATCGCAAATATATGACACTCGTCACTTTGAAATGCCTCTTTTATCAATTTTACGGCTAAAATATATAGAATCTGAGACGAGGTTGTCGACCCTAAATGACAATTATCTTGTATCAATACGAAAAATAGCAAATATATAACACTCGTCTCTTTTAAGTGCCTCGTTTATCAATTTTACGACTAAAATATATAGAAACTGAGACGAGGTTGTCTACCCTAAATGACAATTATCTTGTATCAATACGAAGAATGGCAAATATATAACACTCGTCTCTTTTAAATGCCTCGTTTATCAATTTTACGGCTAAAATATATAGAAACTGAGACGAGGTTCTTGACCCTAAATTTCAATTATCTTGTATCAATACGAAAAATCGCAAATACATGACACTCGTCACTTTGAAATGCCTCGTTTATCAATTTTACGGCTAAAATATATAGAAACTGAGACGAGGTTGTCGACCCTAAATGACAATTATCTTGTATCAATACGAAAAATAGCAAATATATAACACTCGTCTCTTTTAAATGCCTCGTTTATCAATTTTACGACTAAAATATATAGAAACTGAGACGAGGTTGTCGACCCTAAATGACAATTATCTTGTATCAATACGAAAAATGGCAAATATATAACACTCGTCTCTTTTAAATGCCTCGTTTATCAATTTTACGGCTAAAATATATAGAAACTGAGACGAGGTTCATGACCCTAAATTTCAATTATCTTGTATCAATACGAAAAATCGCAAATACATGACACTCGTCACTTTGAAATGCCTCGTTTATCAATTTTACGGCTAAAATATATAGAAACTGAGACGAGGTTGTCGACCCTAAATGACAATTATCTTGTATCAATACGAAAAATGGCAAATATATAACACTCGTCTCTTTTAAATGCCTCGTTTATCAATTTTACGACTAAAATATATAGAACCTGAGACGAGATTTTCGTCCCTAAATGACAAATATCTTGTATAAATACGAAAAATCGCAAATATATAACACTCGTCTCTTTTAAATGCCTCGTTTATCAAATTTACGGCTAAAACATATAGAACCTGAGACGAGGTTGTTAACCCTAAATGACAATTATCTTGTATAAATACGAAAAATCGCAAATATATAACACTCGTCTCTTTTAAATGCCTCGTTTATAAATTTTACGACTAAAATATATAGAACCTGAGACGAGATTGTCGTCCCTAAATGACAATTATCTTGTATCAATACGAAAAATCGCAAATACATGACACTCGTCACTTTGAAATGCCTCGTTTAACAATTTTACGACTAAAATATATAGAACCTGAGACGAGATTGTCGTCCCTAAATGACAATTATCTTGTATCAATACGAAAAATCGCGAATATATGAGACACTTGTCTCTTTTAAATGCCTCGTTTATCAATTTTACGGCTAAAATATATAGAACCTGAGACGAGGTTGTTGACCCTAAATGACAATTATCTTGTATCAATACGAAAAATCGCAAATACCATGACACTCCTCACTTTGAAATGCCTCGTTTATCAACTTTACGGCTAAAGTATAAGAACCTGAAACGAGGTTGTTGACCCTAAAGTACTATTATCCTGTATCAATACGAAAAATCGCAAATATATGAGACACTCGTCAATTTTAAATGCCTCGTTTATCAATTTTACGGCTAAAATATATAGAACCTGAAACGAGGTTGTCGTCCCGAAATGAACATTATCTTGTATCAATACGAAAAATAGCAAATATATAACACTCGTTTCTTTTAAAATGCCTCGCTTACTAATTCCACGGCTAAATATATAGAACCTGAGACGAAGTTGTCGACCCTAAATGACAATTATCTTGTATAAATACGAAAAATCCCAAATATATAACACTCGTCTCTTTTAAATGCCTTGTTTATCAATTTTACGACTAAATATATAGAAACTGAACGAGGTTGTCGTCCCGAAATGACAATTATCTTGTATCAATACGAAAAATGGCAAATATATAACACTCGTCTCTTTTAAATGCCTCGTTTATCATTTTACGGCTAAAATATATAGAACTGAGACGAGTTCTTGACCCTAAATTTCAATTATCTTGTATCATACGAAAAAATCGCAAAATACATGCACTTCTTCACTTTGAAATGCCTCGTTTTATCAATTTTAACGGCTTAAAATATATTGAAACTGAGACGAGGTTGTCGACCCTAAATGACAATTATCTTGTATCAATACGAAAAGTAGCAAATTTATAACACTCGTCTCTTCTAAATGCCTCGTTTATCAATTTTTACGACTAAAATATATAGGAAACTGAGACGAGGTTGTCGACCCTAAATGACCAATTATCTTGTATCAATACGAAAAATTGCAAATATATGATACTCGTCTCTTTTAAATGCCTCGTTTATCAATTTTACGGCTAAAATATATAGAACATGAGACGTTGTTGAACCTAAAGTACAATTTTCTTGTATCCACTACGAAAAATCGCAAATACATGACACTCGTCACTTTGAAATGCCTCGTTTATTCAATTTTACGACTAAAATATATAGAACCTGAATCGAGGTTGTCGTCCCTAAATGACAATTATCTTGTATCAATACGAAAAATCGCAAATACATGACACTCGTCACTTTGAAATGCCTCGTTTATCCAATTTTACGACTAAAATATATAGAACCTGAGACGAGATTGTCGTCCCTAAATGACAATTATCTTGTATCAATACGAAAAATCGCAAATATATGAGACACTTGTCTCTTTTAAATGCCTCGTTTATCAATTTTTACGGCTAAAATTTATAGAACCTGAGACGAGGTTGTTGACCCTAAATGACAATTATCTTGTATCAATACGAAAAATCGCAATACATGACACTCGTCACTTTGAAATGCCTCGTTTATCAATTTTACGGCTAAAATATATAGAAACTGAGACGAGGTTGTCGACGCTAAATGACAATTATCTTGTATCAATACGAAAAAATAGCAAATATATAACACTCGTCTCTTTTTAAATGCCTCGTTTATCAATTTTACGGACTAAAATATATAGAACCTGAGACGAGGTTGTCGTCCCTAAATGACAATTATCTTGTATCAACACGAAAAAATCGCAAATATATGATACTAGTCTCTTTTAAATGCCTCGCTTATCAATTTTACAGCTCAAATATATAGAACCTGAGACGTTGTTGACCCCTAAAGTACAATTATCCTTTATCAATTAGAAAAATCGCAAATAGCTATATGAGACTAGTCACTTTGAAATTCTTCGTTTATCAATTCCACGGCTAAAATTTATAGAACCTGAAACGAGGTTGTCGTCTATGGTTGCTCATATGTAGCAATATTCAACGACTCATATATGCACTATAAATATTGATATATGTGATGTGTCTTTCGCTTAAGGTCATATATATGATATGTAACTGATCATATATATGATAAACTGACAACTGATCATATATGCTGTAAACTGATCATATATATTGATCTTCATTTCGTTTACTCGGGGTTTAATTTACACAAATCTAGCTTTCCGGTCTGCAGTTTTTCACATCGCCGGACAAGTGGAGACTCATACGGAGAAGAAGCTCGGCATGTAGCATGAGAAAAAGAAGAAAGTATTTATTTTTAGCTACTAATAGCTTACATAAGAAGTCAAATAAATATTATTTTACAAAATTAGGCTAATTAGGTGGAAAATAAAGTTAGTTTGTTGTAGCTAATTTTGTGTACACTCTTATTTTTAGAGTTTATTGTTTCTATTAGAGAGCAAAATACCTGGTATCTCTCCCTCTCTCCTGTCAGAAAAGAGCTTAGCTAGCTTCAGCCTCACTCACAACCTTTGTTTCTGAAAGCTGCTCTCTATGGCTTGCGCCAGCCCTTTTCCACCACTTACAGTCAGTAATTCAGAGGGCAAGTAGCAATTCTCAGGGCTAGCTATCCTCTTCCCAGCTATTTAAAAATTTAATGAACCGATGATATTGCCCTCTTCTCCCCAAAACGGGGAAGACAGCAATAAATGAAACCCATGTTAATTTGATGTAATGTAAAATAAATGTTATGGTCATTTTTAGATTAAAATATTCATTACTCAATAATGGATGGAACAGAGAAAGATCACTGGTGCAGTTTTTTTAAATGAGTTATCATTGCTGATACAAAACATTGAAAATGAAATTAATATTGATTGTGAACTCTCAAAGGAAAAACGTTTGTACTGCTATTACTGGTTTAATAACTCTCAACGATCTAGTAACAACTGAAATCATCACAACTTTGATAGCACAGTTCAGGCTTGTGTATTACGAATTGATAGGACGGTCTTATAATGTGTCACCACATCTTGCATTGTATTCAAGTGGTCGGGACCAGGACTATTACAGGGCCTGGAAGACCTAAATATTGCATAGTGAAGACACTCTTGTTCATTTTTCGTGAGTTAGGATATTCTTTGGAAACAAATTTCTGCTATGCTACTTGTTTCAAGGTGGACGGTGTACAGGAGGGTGCAGGAAATGGGAATCAAAGAAGTCACAGGCTAAACAAATCTTTCAGATGATGAATTAGATGTTATTATTGATAAGTACAAGAAAGTCATGGTCTTACAGTTGGTCGTTCTCTGTTCATGGGTCATCTAAGAAGTATAAATATTAGAGTTCAACAAAGGAGAGTAACGAAAATCTCTGGTTAGGTTAGACCCTGTGAATGCTCGGATAAGATGGGCTTAACTGATAAAAAGGCGTAAATACAATGTTCCAGGTCCAAATAGTTTATGGCACCTTGATGGGCACCATAGCCTTGTTCGATGGGGTTTCGTAATACATGGTTCCATTGATGGGTTTTCTAGATATATAACTTTCCTGGAATGCTCAAACTAATAATAAGAAAGAAACCGTGCTGAAATTATTTGAAGAAGCGATAGACTCAGTTGGTGTACCATCTCGTGTACGTACCGACAAAGGTGGGGAGAACGTGTTGGTATGGGATAAAATGGAATGTTTACGTGGACCTAATCGAGGTAGCTACCTAGCTGCTTCATCAGCACATAACCAGCGCATTGAGCGACTTTGGCGTGATGTGTGGAACTGTGTAGCTTGTGAATTTTACTATACATTCCAATCTATAACTTCCGAAGTACTGTTGCAAAGAGAATTTTGAATTTTGACCTATTTGGTTTACACTTGTTGAAGATGTTGGTTACATTGTGTAATTTAATTTTACTTGCTGGTTTAACTACTGATTCTTGTCTCAATTTTACATTTTGTATCATAATGCCAGCACGAGTGAGTTGTTTCAGAGTGAATTATGTATTGATTTGATCCATAGAAACTTTTTGTCCTCATTCTTTTTACTTTTGTAGGTGCTTCAAGCCGACGATGTAGGAGAGATTGATCAAGATGAGTCTATAAGTGTGCTTGATGAATGTGGACTAAACTACACATTAACGGTAAATATTTTCTATTGTATATACGACTGTTGAATGAATTATGATTTATGCTAAACAAAAACCTAGTTCTCAATAAAAATGTATGTCTCGTCGTTAGAACTTTTTTTATAAACTATTTCCTGTTTAGTTTAAAAGATACATAGGTTACCTCTTGCCTCCTAATCTAAATCAAAGATTAATTGTGAGTGACAGGCTGAAATCACATATTTCACTTTTATTTTTTCTATAGAATGACAACAAATGTTGGTAACACAAGCCCTCGTTATTCATGATGTGATTGGTCGGAGGAAGGTGGCTCCTGACCAGTTGAGTGACGGCTTGAAAGCTTTGGATTTCTTAAATGCCATGCAGAGTTATCCAAAATTGTTCGAAGAGTTGTTTGTTTTTAAAAGACCACTTGGTTTCCAGGACGTTATTAAAACGTTGAAATTTGATTCCAATTTGAAGGAAGGAAGAAACAAAGACGAAAAATTACTTTCTGAATTTCGTTGAAAATAGTGGAAAACTTGGGCGACATTTTAATTTTTATTACTGGATCGCCGGTGCTACCTGGCTTTGGACTTGGAAAGATACGTGTGTGCATTGAGAGTTCAATATCGATCTTATCAACCGTTTTGCACTAATACAATTACATTGCCTGATAATTTTCAGGATCAGGACACTTTTAATGCAGCACTTGAAGATGTTAATGGTTGATGAAAAGAAATTTAACTGCATTTGACGATTTTTTATTTTTTTATTTTTCTATTTTATCACTTTATCTTGATAAATTTTTTTTATAAGCATATTTCAAGCCTCAAATAAGAATCATTGAAATTTCCATATGCTTAAAAAACTACAGTAACATTCTATACCTCACTTCCTTAAACAGACCCGTTTTTTAAGAAAATGTTCTTTGTATGACTGAATCCTAGTAATCAATAAGAATGTGATTATACGTTTTGTCTGAGATCATGTGAGAAGTATCGTATCGTGTATTCATACGCCAAAAGAATGTCTCGCGAATTTTACTCAAACGCAGCATACATTTTCTTTGTTAACAATTATTATTGTTAGTTATATTTTATTTTGTTTAAAAATGGTTCTGTAAATCTGATCCCGCAAACAATCCAGACAGTTTTTGTTTCATATTTTTTATCAAATAAAACAAGTCCTTGAAACATTTTTTTATTCAGATCTATTAAGGTCTCAACCTGAAGTCGAACTGTCTTCTACACAACAAAACTGGTTCTTCTGTGTTCATTTTTACATTTGCTTATGTTGTATTTTGTTAGTGATGCAGTACTAGTTTTGTTTGTTCAATACTCATCATACAACATGCAGGTGTCTCATAATTTCGTCCTTTTTCGCCACCATTTTTGAATTATTTGCCTTTCGCACGTTTGAAGAACGCAGTTAATAGGTCAATCAAATTTTATCCGTATAGCCTTCACGAATTTGCGATATTTTTAAGCATGGAAATTCGGGATTGATGTATTAGGCAGTTATCTGGCGCAGTGGCTCAAATGCGAGTGCGCTAGAAGCCACTTCGCAGTAACTTATTGATAGCAGTACCTTATGATAGCAGTAACCATTAGGAAGGTCATTCCCAGGTAAATAAATATTTCAGAGTGCGCGTGAACGAGCATCGACTTTTATTGATTAACACTAAATCTTAGGACGAATATACCAATGCTCAAAGTTTGGTTTACAAAACTAAAAAAGGATGGGACGGACGAAAATTTGACAAAAGCGCGCGAAAATGAAGTTCCAAATACAATAAGCGTGGTGTGTGTGTGTGTTCTAACTAACTTTGGTCGGAATGCCGGAAAAACACAGACCATATTCGCCTGCATGCCTCAACAATTTCGTTGACCATATATCATTATTTCGTTGGCCATATTTTGAAAGCAACCACTGTGTGCATATATATCGCAATGGACATGACATATATTCTTAGAACTGTTGATATACATGAGCTTGTATGAGCCTTTATATATACTATTTATCATATATTTTATATACTATATATCATACACACATCATATATATCATTCACACACATCATATATATCATTCACACACATCATATATATGATACACACATCATATATATCATTCACACACATCATATATATCATTCACACACATCATATATATGATACACACATCATATATATCATTTACGCATCATATATGTCATCATGTAATCATATATGTCATCATGTAATCATCGTATATGTCATCATATAATTGTATATATGAGTCGTTGAATATTGCTACACATGAGCAACCATAGTCGTCCGTAAATGACAATTATCTTGTATCAATACGAAAAATCGCAAATTCATGACACTCGTCACTTTGAAATGCCTCGTTTATCAATTTTACGACTAAAATATATAGAACCTGAAACGAGGTTGTCGTCCCTAAATGACAATTATCTTGTATCAATACGAAAAATCGCAAATATATAACACTCGTCACTTTGAAATGCCTCGTTTATCAATTTTACGGCTAAAATATATAGAAACTGAGACGAGGTTGTCGCCCCTAAATGACAATTATCTTGTATCAATACGAAAAATCGCAAATATATGATACTCGTCTCTTTTAAATGCCTCGTTTATTAATTTTACGACTAAAATATATAGAACCTGAGACGAGATTGTCGTCCCTAAATGACAATTACCTTGTATCAATACGAAAAATCGCAAATATATAAAACTCGTCTCTTTTAAATGCCTCGTTTATCAATTTTACGACTAAAATATATAGAACCTGAGACGAGATTGTCGTCCCTAAATGACAATTACCTTGTATCAATACGAAAAATCGCAAATATATAAAACTCGTCTCTTTTAAATGCCTCGTTTATCAATTTTACGACTAAAATATATAGAACCTGAAACGAGGTTGTTGACACTAAAGTATAATTATCCAGTATCAATAAGAAAAATCGCAAATATATGAGACACTCGTCATTTTTAAATGCCTCGTTTATCAATTTTACGACTAAAATATATAGAACCTGAGACGAGATTGTCGTCCCTAAATGATAATTATCTTGTATCAATACGAAAAATCGCAAATATATGATACTCGTCACTTTGAAATGCCTCGTTTATCAATTCCACGGCTAAGATATAAGAACCGGACACGAAGTTGTTGACCCTAAATTACAATTATCTTGTATCAATACGAAAAATCGCCAATATATAACACTCGTCTCTTTTAAATGCCTCGTTTATCAATTTTACGGCTGAAATACATAGAACCTGAGATGTTGTTGACCCTAAAGTACAATTATCTTGTATCAATACGAAAAATCGCAAATACATGACACTTGTCAATTTTAAATGCCTCGTTTATCAATTTTACGGCTAGAATATTACCTCAAACGAGGTTATTGACCCTAAAGTACAATTATCCTTTATCAATACGAAAAATCGGAAATATATGAGACAATCGTCAATTTTAAATGCCTCGTTTGTCAATTTTTCGGCTAAAGCATATAGAACCTGAGACGAGGTTGTCGTCCCAAAATGACAATTATCCTGTATCAATACGAAATATCGCAAATATATAATACTCGTCACTTTGAAATGCCTCGTTTATCAATTCCACGGCTAAGATTTAAGAACCTGAGACGAAGTTGTTGACCCTAAATTACAATTATCCTGTATTAAAACAAAAACTCGCAAATATATGAGACACTCGTCTCTTTTAATTCCCCCGTTTATCGATTTTACGGCTAAAATATAAGAACCTGAAACGAGGTTGTTGACACTAAAGTATAATTATCCAGTATCAATACGAAAAATCGCAAATATATGAGACACTCGTCATTTTTAAATGCTTCGTTGATCAATTTTACGGCTAAAATATACAGAACCTTAGACGAGGTTGTCGTCCCTAAATGACAATTATCTTGTATCAATACGAAAAATCTCCAATATGTAACACTCGCCTCTTTTAAATGCCTCGTTTATCAATTTTACGGCTGAAATATATAGAACCTGAGATGTTGTTGACCCTAAAGTACAATTATCTTGTATCAATACTAAAATCGCAAATACATGACACTCGTCACTTTAAAATGCCTCGTTCATCAATTTTGCGGCTATAATATATAGAACCTGAGACGAGGTTGTCGTCCCTAAAGTACAATTATCCTGTATCAATACGAAAAATGGCAAATATACGAGACACTCGTCTCTTTTGAATGCCTCGTTTATCAATTTTACGGCTTAAATAGAAGAACCTGATACGAGGTTGTCGTCCCTAAATGACAATTATCTTGTATCAATATGAAAAGTCGCAAATATATGAGACACTCGTGTCTTTTAAATGCCTCGTTTATCAATTTTACGACTAAAATATATAGAACCTGAGACGTTGTTGACCCTAAAGTAAAATTATCCTGTATCAATACGAAAAATCGCAAATTCGTGACAGTCGTCGCTTTGAAATACCTCTTTTATCAATTTTACGGCTAAAATAGTTAGAACCTGAGACGAGGTTGTCGTCCCTAAATGACATTTCTCCTGTATCAATGCGAAAAATCGCAAATACATGACACTCGTCACTTTGAAATGCCTCGTTTACCAATTCCACGGCTAAGATATAAGAACCTGAGACGAAGTTGTTGACCCTAAAGTACAATTATGCTGTATCAATACGAAAAATCGCAAATATATTAGACACTCGTCAATTTTAAATGCCTCGTTTATCAATTTTACGGCTAAAATATATAGAACCTGAGACGATGTTGTCGTCCTAAATGACAATTATCTTGAATCAATACAAAAAATCGCAAATATATAACACTCGTCACTTTGAAATGCCTCGTTTATAAATTCCAGGCTAAGATATAGGAACCTGAGACGAAGTTGTTGACCCTAAAGTACAATTATCCTGTATTGATACAAAAATTCGCAAATATATGAGTCACTCGTCTCTTTTAAATGTCTCGTTTATCAATTTTACGGCTAAAATATAAGAACCTGAAACGAGGTTGTTGACCCTAAAGTACAATTATCCTGTATCAATACGAAAAATCGCAAATATATTAGACACTCGTCAATTTTAAATGCCTCGTTTATCAATTTTACGGCTAAAATATAAGAACCTGAAACGAGGTTGTTGAACCTAAAGTACAATTATCCTGTATTAATACAAAAAATCGCAAATATATGAGACACTCGTCTCTTTTAAATGCCTTGTTTATCAATTTTGCGGCTAAAATATATAGAACCTGAGACGAGGTTGTCGACCCTAAATGACAATTATCTTGCATCAATACTAAAAATCGCAAATATATGAGACAGTCGTCTGTTTTAATTGCCTCGTTTATCAATTTTACGGCTAAAATATATAGAACCTGAGACGTTATTGACCCTAAATGAGTCGTTTATCAATTTTACGGCTGAAATATATAAACTTGAGACGAGGTTGTCGTCCCTAAATGACAATTATCTTGTATCAATACGAAAAATCGCAAATATATAACACTTGCCTCTTTTAAATGCCTCGTTTATCAATTTACGGCTAAAAGATATAGAATCTGAGACGGTTTTGACCCTAAATGACAATTATCTTGTTCAATACGAAAAATCGCAAATGTATAACACTCGTCTCTTTTAAATGCCTCGTTTATGAATTTTACGGCTGAAAGATATAGAATCTGAGACGGTTTTGACCCTAAAGTACAATTATCTTGTATCAATACGAAAAATCGCAAATATATAACACTCGTCGCTTTCCAATGCCTCGTTTATCAATTCCACGGCTAAAATATAAGAACCAGAGACAAGGTTGTTGACCCTAAAGTACAATTATCCTGAATTAATCCGAAAAATTTCAAATATATGATACACTCGTCAATTTTAAATGCCTCGTTTATCGATTTTGCGGCTAAAATATATAGAACCTGAGACGAGGTTGTCGACCCTAAATGACAATTATCTTATATCAATTCGAAAAATCGCAAATATATAACGCTCGTCTCCTTTAAATGCCTCGTTTATCAATTCCACGGCTAAAATAAAAGAACCTGAGACGTTGTTGACCCTAAATTACAATTATTTTGTATCAATACGAAAAATGGCAAATACATGACACCCGTCACTTTGAAATACCTCGTTTATCATTTTTACGGCTAAAATATATAAAATGTGAGACGAGGTTGTCGCCCCTAATTGACAATTATCTTTTATCAATACGAAAAATGGCAAATATATAACACTTGTCTCGTTTAAATGCCTCGTTTATCAATTTACGACTAAAATATATAGAACCTGAGACGAGGTTGTTGTCCCTAAATGACAATTATCTTGTTTTGATACGAAAAATCGCAAATGTATCACACTCGCCTCTTTTAAATGCCTCGTTTATCAATTTTACGGCTGAAATATATAGAATCTGAGACGGTTTTGACCCTAAAGTACAATTATCTTGTATCAATACGAAAAATCGCAAATATATGATACTCGTCTCTTTTAAATGACTCGTTTACCAATTTTACGGCTGAAATATATAGAAACTGAGACGTTGTTGATCCTAAAGTATAATTATCTTGTATCAATACGAAAAATCGCAAATATATAACACTCGTTGCTTTCAAATGCCTCGTTTATCAATTCCACGGCTAAAATATAAGAACCAGAGACGAGGTTGTTGACCCTAAAGTACAATTATCCTGTATTAATCCGAAAAATTTCAAATATATGATACACTCGTCAATTTTAAATGCCTCGTTTATCGATTTTACGGCTAAAATATATAGAACCTGAAACGAGGTTGTCGTCCCGAAATGACAATTATCTTTTATCAATTCGAAAAATCGCAAATATATAACGCTCGTCTCCTTTAAATGCCTCGTTTCCCAATTCCACGGCTAAAATAAAAGAACCTGAGACGTTGTTGACCATAAATTACAATTATTTTGTATCAATACGAAAAATGGCAAATACATGACACTCGTCACTTTGAAATACCTTGTTTATCATTTTTACGGCTAAAATATATAAAATCTGAGACGAGGTTGTCGCCCCTAAATGACAATTATCTTTTATCAATACGAAAAATGGCAAATATATAACACTCGTCTCATTTAAATGCATCGTTTATCAATTTTACGGCTGAAATATATAGAGCCTGGGACAAAGTTGTCGTGCCTAAATGACAATTATGCTGTATCAATACGAAAAATCGCAAATATATAACGCTCGTCACTTTGAAATGCCTCGTTTAACAATTCCACGGCTAAAATATAAGAACCAAAGACGAGGTTGTTGACCCTAAAGTACAATTATCCATTATCAATCCGAAAAATTGCAAATATATGAGACACTCGTCAATTTTAAATGCCTCGTTTATCAATTCCACGGCTAAAATATATAGAATCTTGGAAGAGTAGCTACTTTGCCAAAGTTTGCATCATGGCGAAACTTTTAAAAACGCATTTTATAAACTAACATATATTCATAATAAAAGACAAGAACAAAAATTCGTAGTAAAAGAGAAATAGTGCATCAGTTTGCTGAATATTAAAAAACAAGTTCTATTTCATTAAGAATATTTATATTTCGTGCATTACCATTTCACATTAGGCTTAACTTTTTGTTATAAGATACATCTGATCATGTAACGGAGGTAATTTTTCGTCGGTTAAAAGTGACGAAATTTCAGAAAAACTTCGTCACTTAAAATTTCGCCGACGAAAAATTTTGAACGACGAAATTTTAACCGATAAGGTAACACTTATACAAATTACAAACTCCCTTCCCCAATTTTCCACAACTTTTTCTACATCGGGAGTGGCGGCGTGTAAGCATATTCTCTTTAAAGATTCACCCCACCTCATTTGCACCTCATCTGCAGTCTGATGATTCTTTTTGTGTTCGTTTTATTTTTGTACAGAAGTATTTTGCGAGTAAGCCTGCATTCCCTTGCTCTTTTAGTCCAGCCTAGTTTGTATAAATATGGTGTTTTTATTATATCGTGAGGAAAGGTATATTATTATTCTTATGCAGTCCTTTTTATTCATTCAAAATAAGTATTAAACTATTTAGATTATTTAAACATTAATTTTCTTTTTCTACAGCTAGGATATATTTCAAATGTATAATAATTCACTTCCAGGTTTCCTTCAATGCTAAATATAAAAAGGGTTGCGGACGTATTGGAGCCTGTCATTAATTTCTCACGTATAGCACATTAATACAGTTTAGGAGGAATTGTGTTACTTAGGAAGATTTTAGAAAGTGTGGCCACCCTGTTTAGACGTTAAAAGAGGTTAAAGTTGTATTGGTAATGCAAAGAAATTAAGATTCTTGATTCTACTGACATTACTTTAGCAGCTGATTGATTCTCATAGCGCACATTCAAATCATAGAAAAAAATTATGCAGCCATTATGAATTTCACAGTTCGAGAAGAAGCGTGAGCATGATAAAGTCGGAGTGAGGTAGCAAAAAAGTCGAAAGTTTGTTCACAATCATTTGCTGTACTAAACTTCTGTATGTAAATAATATTAGTCGTTAACCCGTGAAAAAATCCACGGGTTCGCTCGTCCTTTTTATAACGCATTGCGTGCGTCTCGCCACTTGCGTAACTAAGCTACCATTTTGCCTGACAGACAGACAGTCGGACAGACGTATACGGGTATTATAATATAGACTAGCCGGGAAACCCGGCGTCGAAACGCCGGGGTAACCCACAAGTCAAGGTGTGACCCGGCGTTGAACAATAAGAGTCGTAAACTGTGCCACACGATCAGGTGGAGCGCTTTAGGTACACAGTATGTCGCAAATCAAGTGAAGCGCATACACCATTATAGTGTTGCGACTGTACCATATTTTTCAAAAAATAACTTTCCCGCAACGATAGCTGAAATAAAAACAGAGTTTACAAACCGTTGCTACCCCGTCATAGCAAAAACAATCGGTCAATATTATATATTTTATTTTGCGGAATAAGATTTTGTGAAAGTTAAAAAATTAATCGTAGCGCTTAGTACAATTAAATGGTGTCGCATAGGCGTATAGGGATAATACCCTTTTGAAAAAACTTTCTTGCAGACTCTGTTTAAATGAAAACACAAGAAACAGTCCATTGCTAACACAGGGTTGAGCGGTTAGTCCAGGTAAACAGTGTTGCACATCCGCACAGGCGTGATTACCGAGAAAGTTTAAAAAATAATTTTCTCAGTAGGTTGACCCCTTAATAGAGGTAAACCAGGTTGCACATGTGCATAGGCGTAACAGCCTTTTAAAAAAAACTGTGTTGTTAACAATGACCTAACTGCTTAGTACAGTTAAACAGAGTTGAACAGGCGTATAGGCGTAATACCTTTTTCAAAAAAACTTCATTGCAACTTCGGTTTAAATAAAAACATAGGGAACAGGCTGTCGTTACCCGTCCAGGTAAAACAATCGCTCAGCCATTTTATTTTCAGAAGTTTTCAGGAAAATAATAAAAGATGTAATGACTTATGAAGTTAATGCGTCATAAATTAACGCGAATGAGGACAACCTTTGTTAATTTCATATAAGTTGGGTTAAAATTTATTATAGTTTGAATAAAATAACCTCGGACCCAATACCTCTCCTTCTTCACCAACTGAAGTAGATTTAGTAATATAAATTGGTATTGGGAACGAGGTTTATAACTATCACAGAAGTATAGGGTATAGAATGATTTTATTTATAATCTTTTTTTCTTTCGATAATCGGTGGTCTCCGATTAGTACTTTTACAAACGACTTTTTTCTCGTAGATTTAAATGTAAGTTAAGTAATGATAACTTTTGTCTTCTTTTACAATTTTCGCTCCGTATCTTCGGCTCGGTTGTACATAGGCGACTTTAAATAGCGTAACGTATCTCTAAAGATATATTTTTATAAATAAAATATGATTTTATTTCCTGTCCTACACAAAATTAACTTTACCTGTTCACGGTTGTTGAATTGGTAACTGTTTATCAGCAATCATTTTCTCCATTTTGAAGAAGTAGATAATAGCGTATTTTTTAGTGAGTGTTTTTTGTTTAACATTCCTGTCTTTTTTTAGTCAGACTTCTTCATAAATTGAATAGTGTGGGAAACATGCCTGTTAACAAAGTGGTGACCGATTTAAATGAGTCGCTAAACCAACCATTTTTAATTGCTTCTGCACGTCCAGTAACTATGGCTTGGGACTGCTAGAGCCGATCTAGCAAGTATCTCCATATCTAAACGAAAAAAACGAGTTTACATTTTGTGTTGTGAATGACAGTGAAAGAATATGTTACTTTTTCTCTTCGAAGCATTGGTCAACTTCTTCTAACAATCTTTCACAATATGTCAGGGATCTAACTGGTGAATTATTTTTTTTTGTTTTTTGGACATTTCTCTAGAATCCGTGCCTTCAAAGAAACAATCTCGTCTAAAGATTTTACGTTACATAATTTGTAAACATGAAAGAAAAATATTCCACGCACTTATCGGTGTAAATGAACCTGATTGGGAGATGTCGTCGATACAATCTATAAAGCATTTTTTTCCATCGTCTTGAAACAGGAAAGTTCCGAAATGTTTATACAGATCTCTTCTAAACGTACATCGCACATCATGGCCAAAACATAGCTACAGATAGAAAGAAAATTCACATGGACAACTTAATGTACTCGGCAATACCTCTGCGACCTGCTCCTCCTGATTTTTAAGCCATTCACTATTTATTTTTGGAAAAGTATAGTTTCCACGATGTTCGTATATGTCGAATTGCCAATAAACTTTTAGTCTCTAAAAAAACGTAAAAAATTAATAGCCGTATTAAGTCCGTCTGTTTGTGCGCGAGATAAAAGTCGTGCTACGGACACGGAATACGAGACACAAAGGACTGGCGAACCGTCGATCGATCTATATCTTAATACTAGCGGTATTCTCTCTGTCTGTCTGTTTATCTGCAAGAAATAAACGTCGTGTCACGGCTGCACAGAATTTTCATATCTGCCCGACCTACAAAATATTTTTACCGATTTTGTTTTAATCGCCCGTGTGGTAACGCCCTAGAATTTTCCGGCCTCCACATACGGACAAAGGATTTTGGAGGTTGTCTTGTTCAGTATTAGGTTTGGAAGTAGGTAGGTCTGACATTTTTTATTTTCTAAGAACCTTTTATTTGTGTAATATTTATTTTCATAATTTCACATTTTAAGGCATTATATTGTCACGTTGTTTAGCCATAAAGTCTTAAACCAATTTTAAGAGTTTGCCTACGAACGTAAATTATCCTAAAGTCAGCTAGGCTAGCCTTATTTATTGCTATTATTTTAATTCTTTATTCAGCTTTTTATCCTAGCCAACATTTTTTATCCTTGTGTCTGCACCAATCTGATTTTACTGAGCTGCATCTGAGGTTGCAGTTGCCGTTCTGAAAGTAGCCAAACACAGGCGGCAAAAATGTTTTTAAAAAATTTACTTACTGTACTGTGTGAAGTTTATTGATGAGACAACAGTCATGATATTTTGTAACGACAGTTTTAAGGATGTGTTTTTATTTAAACTGAAAATTTTTTTGGCAAAATTCACAAATTTTTTTTTCTTCAAAATAAAATTGCAAAGTAATTAAGCTAATTATTCGTCAGGCATTATAACAACGGGTTGTTTCCTGTGACTTTTTTTAAACCGAAACTTTATTTTGAATAGGATTTTAGCCCTAGAGGGCTCACTGATATAAACGCTCCACACACTGACGTGCGACATGGTTTACCTTTTTCAAGCGCTTGTCACGATTAATATTTTTTTACACTTTTGCAAAATAAAAATATGCTGCCCGACTGTGTTCCTCCGACTAGTCTATATTATAATACTCGCTGTCTGTCTGTGAGCCAATTTCAAAACCTGATATTTGCGCCCACATTTATAGTAATGTCCAAGTAAATTTCATTAACGATTAGTCCATTCCAATAAGAGTTTCTTCTGAAATTTAACCTGCATACGAAAATGGAAGCGACTATTGGCTTCCCATATTTTGATGGTTTTCTATCAGCCCCAAACGCTAAATTGGTACTCCCTCCTCGTGACAACCTTCTAGTAAACTAGTGTCAGTAACCGATCCTGGTCTATTTCGCAATCATCTACAAAAATTACTTTTTCTCGCACCTTAAGAGGTATATAACATTGTATAATTTCATTTGGTTAAATAATAATAGACTAGCCAGTCTCCATTAGTATTGTAACAAAGAATATGTGCCTCCATTGTTTATCCTAGCATTTGGCGCGAATTAAAAGATCGCAAAATATGTGAAAAACAATTTTATGACATTTACTTTTTTAATTTAGTAAGTAAGTTAGTAACGGGAAGTTTTATTCCTTTTATATATATACTGAAGTTGAAATTCACATATACACTTTCATGTAGGTTTAAAAGAATTAGTCTAAATCGTTTTTTAAAAAGGAAAAAAATCCAAATTTTGCGGAAATTAAGTTCTCAGTAATTTTCTTGCGAATAAGTATGTCAGCCTGCTCTAGTTTTGAAGCTCTTCTTATTTTGTGTTTTCTTGTAGAATACGTTATTAACACATTGTTCATGTCAAGAGCATACTTTCCAACTTGAAGCCTTTCGTTAAAATTTACAAGCAGGTTTAAAGTTCATTATTTGAGATACCTACGTTATATATAGTTTAAATACAGCTTTACGCCAAGCTGCCATTAACGCCTAAGCCCAATTATTTGGTACTTTACGATATCTATTCCTCCTTTGATTTTTTGAGGTCTGATCCGAACGAGTCAAAATAAGAAACTTTCCAATCAAAAATTTGCAACATAAATACTAAATTAAATTAAAAAGGCGTTTGAATATTTTTTAAATTTGTTATGTAGTTAGTGTATGTTCATGGATTATAACAGTCTCAAAATTTAATATTTTAAATATTTTAAAAATATATCCCTAACGATACATATTTGAAAACTAGAATTTTGCTAAAAAATGCAGAAATCAGCAGAATTTACTGCCGATTGTTGTCATTGAGTTAAAAATTTTTTTGATTGTCATGTGACAAGTTGTGTAACCTAATACTTAAAACAAATAAAATTATGTGAGTAGAGCATTTTTGCTGCTCCTATATTCATCTTCGCTTTCTATACCTCTGCATAAAAGGGTTAGTAACTACGCTAATAGTTTAGTAGAAATAGTTATGTTTATGAAGACAGCGTAAGAAAATATTTTTGCGGAGAGAAGCGGAGTGCGCGTCAGCGCACGGAGCGTAGCGGAGCCTATTTCCTCATTATATAAGCCAAATATAAAGGAAATGTAAGTACGGTGGAGAGTATATAGGATTTCGTCCCTATACATCCAAATTATCATGGTTACTATGGAAATATTAAAATTTCGTCAAAAGGATCACAGTAATCCAGCAATTTAATATGGTCATTCTCTAGTACATTTTTTAGTAAGCGAGACAACATGTTTTTAGCACGGCGATGGAGTTTTTGTTGTTTGTTAAAACTCAAACTTTCGTTAATCTAAAGCTATATCGTATTGTTCAAGAAAAGGAAGAAAGGCTAACTATTTTTTACATTTAACGAACCCTTTCTTATTCTCACTTACACCTAAGGCTAGCTAGCATAAAACTACCGACTGAGCTGAAATAATAATAGAACTTAAATAGATTTAAAGATTTTTAAGACTTTTTAAGCTAGCTGGCATAAAATAGAGCAAACATATAACATATACAGCTAGCATAAAACTAGCTACAAAGCTAGCATAAAATTAGCTACTTTACCTATAAAATCAGCTACACAAGCTAGCATAGCAAATTATTTTCGACATATTTTCTATCAGGTAGCTACATACACCTATACTATGACACAGTAAGTGATATAATTCTACTCCTGATTAGGAATGTCCCATTACATAGCTTGTTCTAGCCACAATCCACAATCGTCCAATTTTAGACAAAAATGTTTAGCGAAATCAGCAAAAGTACATACCTCTATATTCTAACAGATTCACTTGCGATCAATGTTTTATAGAGGTCAAGTTGGGAACTTTATAACATTGAATGTCATAGAAGGGGTGAGAGCCATATTTTTGTGGATGATTGTAGCTATATATAATGTTGGAACATCACAAAAAAAGTGGTTTAGTAGACATTGCCACATTGTAGGGCAGGAAATCAACTTTTTTAACCCTGTCGGTGAGCATCACCAGTGTGGATTAAGTGACAAATGGAAATTATTTCTATATTGACATCTATATTTTTTATTGAGACGTTTTAAATTCTGACAAGCGGTTCTTGTGCAATCGTTTCCAGTTGAGATTAAATCTGCCTACACCTTTTAGCCACGTGATACATTACTCACTTTGACTAATATCACATGACCTTTTCTCGGACACATACCGCCTCAAACTCAAACTTTCGTTAATCTAAGCTATATCGCAACCAACGAAAGGGCTTGTTCAAGAAAACGAAGAAAAGGTATGTTTAGCCAGCTAGTATATCACTCTTTTTTTACATGTAATGAACCCTTTCTTATTCTCAGTCACACGTAAGGCTAGTTAGCATAAAATTGACTGATCTGGAATGATAACAGAACTTAGATAGCATATAGCTAGCTAGCTTTTTAAGACTTTTAGCTGGTTATAGAATTTTATACCAAAAACCAAGAACCATAAAGTTTAGCAAAGTCAGCAAAAGAACATAGCTGGCTATAGTTACATATTCTGCAAATAGTACGTTACGTTCCCACTTATGATCAACTTTTTTAACCCTGCCGCTGAGCATACACCAGTGCGGCTCAAGTTACAGAAACGGAAATTATTTCAATATATATATAGCTAATATATATATATCAGGAAACTTTTTTAACGTCTACATCACCGAGGCATTTATATAAATTCTGACAAGTGGTTCTCGTGCAATCATCAACACCTACTGAAAATCTTCAAATATATATATATCATTCATTTTTTGGGTTCAATCAGAACAAATTTCAGAAAAATGAAAAAATTTCCTGTTCGGGAAAATTTTTGAACCAGAAAATAATTTCCCGAAAAAGAAATATTTTCCGTTTTTGTAACTTGACCCGAACTGTACACTGATGTCGGACACCATTCTTTTTCCGTTTAACCTTTTTTAGCATTTTCTAATTTATGCCCTGAACTTTTACACCAACGGGATATCAAGCTTAAGTCCAGTAGCCTAATTAAGTGCTATTATTTTGAAGTTTCTGTTCAGTTGGAAATAAGAATTTTTTATCCTATTGTCATGCAGGGTAACAACGGCTGTTTCCGCTGTTTTTATTTAAACCGAAGTTGCAGTAAAGTTTTTTTGAAAAATGTATTACGTCTATCCGATTTCACGATTAATTTTTGATCGTGCACAAGAACCTTTCCCATAAAATATTGCAGGATTCTTTTTGCTTTAGGAGTGTAAAAACAGGTTTTAAACTGTGTTTTTATTTTTAAATGTTACAAAAACTTTTCCGCAAAATAAAATTGCTGAATGATTGTTTTAGCTGTGTAGGATAACAACAGGGTGTTTACTGTCTGTTTATTTGAACCGAAGTTAGGATAGTTTTTCGGAAAGGGGTATTATGTCGAAACGTATATGTGCGCCACAGTATATCTGTACTAATCACTCAGCCTAGTGTTAACGACAAGCTATTACCTGTGTTTCTATTTAACAGCAGTTGTGCTAAAGTTTTTTTGAAAGGGTTTGTTTACCTATACTAATGGTGCACCACAGATTAAAGTACATATATATTTTAAGTTTCACCGGGAACATTTTGTGAAAAATAAAAAAGGTTTGCTGACTGTTTTCGCTATGACATGGCACAATATGTAAATTGTGTTTTTATTCTAGCTAAAGTTGAAGGAAATATATTTTCTGAATCTGAAAAATATAATTACACCCGAAACACCTTAAATGTTGTGTGTTTCACTCGATTTACGATATACTGCACACCTGTACTAAGGCGCTCCACCTGAATGTGTGGTACAGTTTACAATTTGTATTAACTGTTCCACCAAGCGTTTTACGCCAGGTAACACAGTTACTTGTGACTTAACCAGCATTTCTCAAAAGGTTAATTAACTAGGCTGTGTGCTGTAAATTCCTAAGTGTATATAATATTCACCTGTAAAGTTTTGTATATATATATATTTATGCCCTGCTGGTCTAATGGCTATGACACTCATGCAAATGAGAGATCCAGGTTCAAATCCTGGACAGGGCTAGGAAAAACATAATTATCTTGCACCTACAACACAGGTTTTCATAAGTATATGATATTAGCTATATTGAGTATAATAGGTAATCTTTGAGTCGTAGAGGTGGGAGTTGCATACATTTATCACTCAAATTTATAGAGCCCAAAAATGCTGTTTTTTGTAATAGATCTATCACTTTATGGTAAAAAGTTTTGTGTTGATAAACATGGTAGGCACAAGAAACCAAAAAAGGCGTTTTTCAATAATTTTTTTTGCCTTTCTCGTGGACTTCTCTGATTATTTCTATATCTTGACTTTTTAATGTTGTTGTCATTGGAACCAAGTTAATCTCAGATTTATCAAAAAATGATATGGCGCTATGACCGATTGTTTAAATACTTGTATTGGCACATAATTCTGCTAACATGATTCACTGTATATTGACCTGAGGTAAATTTGAGACTTTTTTTTTGAGATATTGAATTTGAAATATTTGCACCTCAATATTTTCTATACTCCTGGACTAATATGATACTTATCTTAGATATATTGAGTATACGCAATCTTTGAGTTGTAGGGGGGAGATTTTATATTAAAGTCAGGCACCCCTGCCTTGCCTTGCCGTTCCATTGCCTTGTCAGCACTGACCGTGCCTTTGCCTACCCTTCCTATGCCTTTTCTGGTGCCTGCCTCCCATGCCCTTGCCTGTGCCTCCCATGCCTTGCCTACCCCTGCCTTCCTGATTCCTCTTCCTGTTTCCTTGCCTGCCTTTGCCGTGCCCTTTCCTTGCCGTGCTTAATGCCTTTGCCTCTTCTGGTGCCTGCCTAACTATGCCCTTGCCTGTGCCTCCCATGCCTTGCCTACCCCTGCTGATTCCTCTTCCTATTTCCTTGCCTGCCTTTGCCGTGCCGTACTTAATGCCTTTGCCTTGGCAACCTCTCCGCAACACTTTCTATACTGGTTGCGTAAATATGTTTTATAAGAATAACCAAGATGAAAGTAGACAAAAAATTAGGAAAATCATAAGAATCTTGAACATCTTGAAAGTTTACTTGTATCATAAATGGAATATAAGCAAACGTTTTTTATTCTTTGTTAACTCATATAAAATTTTGTCATTATCATTTTTGTGTGTATGTTAAAACAAAGAGAGCACCATCTTAAAAAAAGACGTGTATTTTGTGAGAAGCCGTTGCATCTCTTTTTTGTTTCGCTTTCGAACGATCGAACACTTTTTGCGTTGCAAAGTATCGCGTGCCTTTTTCATGAATGTTTCAGCGAGTTTGTGAAACGGTATCTATTGCCATATTGTTTTAAACTGTGACTGTAGTATCATTATCAGTAAGTAATTATTCATTATGTTTTAAATTAGGCACAGCGAAATTACGGAAGTCGAGAAACTAGACATTAATTAATTTCAAACATTGATCCTTCACGAAGTTTTAAATAAAAACAAGAGGCCTTATGGCCTGAAGGTCAGCGCCCAATGAAAGATTGAGATTAAGGTGCTTTACGATATATGTAAAAGAGGGATGGCGCACGAATCTGAAAAATCTGAAATGTGAACCAACGCTTTTAGTGAAAGTTCATAAATAAATGTTTTTATGTATTGTCGAAATTTGTTTTAGTAATTTCGGCATATTTTCTAAAAAAACTAAGCGACAGACAAAAGAAATATTTGAAAACAGGCCGGTCGTCACCGTACTGGGCACATAATAAAACAAAAGCAATGCGCACGATTGGGTTAAAAATAAAAGTGTCAATCAAACGTGAGTAAATGCGCCCAAGCAACAATTGAAACAATATTCAAACGTTTAGAGCGGATAAAACAGTCATTGATTTGAAGATAAATGAAAGAAAAAAGTCTAGAACTTGGTAATTAAGAGGCTCTACAAGTTGTAGACGAAAGACGTTTTGTTTGTTTTGAATAGGCAAAAAATTTTCATCAACTACATATGTTTATTATTCAGGTGGGAAAACAATCAGGGTGTCAGGAACAAACCCGAAATTTTGTTTTCAGGCCTGGTATTAACTAACTCTTGATGTGCTTGGAAACGAAGTTGTTTTTCGCCCCAAGACCTCTTGTTTTGCACTATGGGTAATTAGATAAAATTCTCGTGGCATGCAGAGGTGGTTCTTTTCGCATTGGTAGGCAACCAGTACCGACGACGTTGTGTAGTGAGTAACGCCTTGCTGTTGTTGCTTTTCTGTTGCTGTTTGTTTTGTGTTTCTGAGGAACTAACAGATATATGCTTAACATTGTGGTGTTTGGGGTTCCCACAAAATTCTTTAACAATCTATTTTCTCCATAGGAAAAATAAATTTTGAGAAATCACGCGTTTGGAGCAGTTTCGTGAACACCATTTTGTTTTATTGCTTTCGCACGCTGTGTACACAACTCTTGCTAATCAAGGCTAAATTTCGTGTGATTGTTGACTCGATTGTTTAAAAAGTTACAATACCTCTGAATTTACAAAATAAGCAGCCTATCAAACAAGTGTTTGTCTTGTTAAGTGTAACTTTCTAGTTGATTTTACAAATTCATTTTTTTATTTGTAGGTCATGTCTAAGAGAAAGTCGTCAGACGTATATGGATACATCCATGCTACATCACCACAGAAGGCAAACAAGTCTTTTCATTTTAGAATGCAGGTTGACAAATCTGGAAAGGTCAAAAAAGCGATATGTTTTGACAAAGAAAAATACTCGACCATAAAAGACAAAGTGTTATCTGGTGAACCAGTGAAAATTTCAAATGTACTTGTGCAAGAAAAAGTGGAAAATCAGTTTGCAGAAATAATCGTTAATAAATCTTCACGAGTTTCAAATGTGGACCCCATTCAGATGAATTTTGAAATTGTTGAAGTTGAGAAGCAGTTGATCACCCTTAATATGGATCTAACTGTTGGAGACTTAGTGTCGGTTAGGGCGAAAATTGATTTAAAGCATGCAGTTGAAAAGTCTGTTGTTTACAGCAAAAAGAGTGTCCAAGTCATGAACCAGGCATTCCTTTTTGATAAACATGGAGATATGGAACTAACCATCTGGGATGAATGGATAACATTCTTCAAAGCAGAAATTGAAAAGAATAACACTTATTTTCAATTTAATAATCTACTAGTTAAAGAATTTAATGGATCCTTAAGCTTGAGCACTTGTTCTGACACGCATTGTTTGTTGTTACCAAATGAAGATATTCCTGAACCGAAAAAAGAGAGTTTGACTGTGGTGAAAGAATTTGATTTGGTTCAAAACGTATTGCACCAGTTCATATGTTTGAACTGTGCTGAAGGTATTAATGCAATAGATCATGCAGAATTTGTGAAATGTGAATCATGCTTGGTTAGCCAACGTGCTAAGAAGCTTAACACTCGAGTCGTAGTTCAAGTCAAGGCAGCATCTCTTGGTGAAAGTTTTTATAATCTCAATACAAGGGAACTTAAGCCCGTGGTAAGTGAAAACGTAGACTTGTCAAGCTTCAGCACTGATAAAGATCTTGTAATCGAAAAAGTTATGGGCTTGAAAAATGTTGTGGTTGAAGTGCAACAAGAAAACTGCCTAAAGATTGTTGGTATAGATGAAGAAAAAATAGAGATGGTGTCTAATGATGGAAAAAATGACCAGGATAGTGCTGAAGATGACATTGATGAGGACATTGATCTCTAAAAGTTGTATATAAATTCTTAATTTAGCATGTTTTGTTTTTATGTTGTTTTTGTTTTGGGCAGGAACCATTTCTTTTTTTTTATTATTCTTTGCATTATTACTGAGTTTACATAAGGTGTGCATATTTCCTTACATTGTTGTATCTTTTTTTCAGGTGTATTTACTTTATCGACCGAAAGATTTTTGTTTATAGCTAAGTGACATTCTCTTTGTTACAGAACGAATGTCTTAAAAGATCTTTTTTTTTTAAAAAATTCGTTTATTTTATTTTGTATATGTATTTTTTGTTAAGCAGAGTATATTTAAATAATCATAAATTTTGCTTTTTAATGACTGTAATGTTGGTTCCCCTACAAAATCCCAGCCAAATGTGAACTTTTTAGTTGGATCATGTCCCTGGACAATAAATGCATGATCAAAGAAACAAAAACACAAATTGACGTTTTTATTGCTTATGTAAAGAAGAGCACCTGTTCATTTATTAATTTTGACAGATCTATGCTTTTTTAAAAAGAACCGGGAAATTTGGCTTCGGATAGAAATTTTAATTTTCTATTCTATTTTTTTTCTTATATTTCTAGCATTTTTTCACCTACTTTGCCCAACAATATTCCTCCATTCTAACGCTAAAACGGCCTATGTGACAAAATACATGTAGATACAGATTATTTCTCAAATTTTAGTTTAATTTCAAATACTTGACGGTATTATTACTTCTACTGCACTCTTTTGATATAAGAAATATACTCTTAAATTGTGGATATTTTTTAACTAAGGTCTCCGCAGCCGCCTCCACAAAAAATGTTTTTTAGAAAGGTCAATTTACTGTTTCCAAAGAGTATGTAGTGGCGGGTGTCCGCGATGTTACCATTGAGCCTCATCTATCTTATGAAGAAAAATCATTTTTCTTTTCCGAAAACGAAAATTAACAGCATCGTGATCAGAAAATACACATTTTTAATTGTTGTTTTTAATGTTACGGATTTATAAAATCCTTTAATATGTACACGTGATCTAGTAGCGAACCAGAAATATGAGTACTGTGGTAACAATCATTTTATATTCGGAGAGAAATTCCGAGACGTAGTTGGTTTCAAAACCGTTAATATTAAATCTCCTAAAATGACATGCACAGGCCATCTTTGTAAAAAGTCCCGCAGCATAAGAATAAACTCGTTTTGTTGCATATTGTTTTTGCGATAATAAACAATAACATATTCACGGTACGTGTGGAAAATTGTGGCTTGTATATTTAAAAAGGGAAGCACTTGGAACTTCGACCAAGGTTTCAATAGAGGTAGAGCCCTTGTGCCATAAGCAATGTTTAAAAATCTATCGTTGCTAAGATTATTGACAAACAATATTGAAGGAATTTAATGTCTCTGTAACTGAAGTTGCAGCATAGTCGGTCGTCAATTGAGACTCTGTCAGGCACATGATATCACAATTCTTTAACATGTTATCAGATTCTATATCCTTAGCATGCCTTTGTAACGAGCGAACATTTAGTAACGTGGTAGTCAAAGACGTATCTTTAAGGGACACTTGTCTTCCACACTTTTCACTGAACTGTTTTTGTTTCATATGTACGTACTGCGCTGTTGCGTTTCTTATCTACTTTAATGAGTTTTATGAGGTAACGCGACTTTAAAGCAACATACATTTGACCTGAGTTGAAAGCCCTTTGCCTTTATTAAATCAAAGTTCACAACGACTTTTTTAAAACGTTTTCCCCTGTACTTTGTGGACAGTACATGCCCATGATAATGTAAGCGGGAATTGAAGTCGTTTCACTGAAGCTGACGCAGCTTTTTTTTTTGCTCAACTTTATCTCTTTTTTCTATCATTTTTATCGGACTAGGTTATGCGAACGTCCACTATGGATCAGAATAAATAGCCTTAATACCTGCATTCCCGTCTTCCATTCTTGAATATAAATTGTAATTATATTTCCGCTATCATCAAACTTAAAGCACTTTATTTCTCCTATTTGCCCGTTATTTAACTTATCAGCAACATCTAGATTTGTGGTCAACATGACCTTGTGCCTGTAGCTTGAGAAAAGTTTATGAGCAAGGCCACCTGTATCCATTTGACTTCGTTCATAAAATCTTTTTAAAATAGAATCGGAGATACCTTTTGGCAGCTTGTCGACAGATACGATTTCGTATTCTTCACTGGGCAATTGGCTAAGCATATGCCTGTTATATTCGTTGACCGGTAAATTTTCTGCCCAGATGTGGATAGCATCACTGGGATAATTACAATCCTCTTTGTAAACCAATCTTGATTTTAGTATTTTTTCGTCTTGTTCAGTCAGTGTACCTATTTCTCACATTGTTAAGAATATCGATGAAAGTTTGATCACCTCTTTGCCGCATCACTTCAGTTAGCTCTGCAATCTGGAAGTGTCTCCACGGATGTGATATATTCAGCATGGCATCAGCAAATTCAGCATATACCGGTCTTTGTTGTATTGGCGGTAGCTGGTAGAAATCTCCGCATGCTATAATAGACAAACCAGCAAATGCATTGTCATAAGTACAGCCAAAAATCTCAACAAGTCTCTGATGAATGTGAAGGAGCAATTTTGTTGGACACCATTGAAATTTCATCAATAATTATAACGCGAAGTTCAGATAACTTGTTCTTAGCTTGCCATCTTTTCATATCTGTTAAATTTGCTCACACATTTTCCGAAACTGCGGTCTGGACATATTCCCAATACTGAATGAATTGTCGCTCCATCTACATTGACAGCAGCAACACCAGTGGGTGCTAACACTAATACTTTGTCTTTGTTACACTCTCCTGCGCGATATGATAAAGCTTCATTAAAAAATAACGAATAGTTGTTAACAGATGTGATTTACCACAAGCCAGCGCTTCCAGTCAAAAATATACGCATTGGTTCGATAAGAAGTAGGTTTTGCTGAAGAAAGATTTTTACATGCTCTTTCGTCCATCTATTTATTATTTCAATACTTTTCGTTGATTTGTGTTTAAAGTCCGTATTCTTTCATTTAGCATATCATCGGATATCAGTGGATCACAATGTGGAGCCAGTGCACCAGTAAATGCGTTTTCGTCATCATTCCATCTTCCTGTTCATTGACTTGGTCTTTCGCCAAGTTCATCAGAAATTTCATCGTTTTCTTGATCACCTGCAGGATCTAGACCGCGTCTGTTAGCCTGAAAGTGAACAAATGCTTTCATCTTACAATATCACCATATGGCTCGCATTTTTCTTATTTTCATTTACCAATGGAGCACCTGCGGATTTACTAGTTTTTTCCGAGTAAGTCTTTGATGGGTTTGCATTTAATTCCGCCTCATTTCGGAACGGATTAAAACATGAAAAGGGAGGTGGTGTGCATATGCTTCAGGTTGAGCCTCTGGAGTTGGCACATGAATAACGCAACACACACTTTCTTTGCGCAGCTTAAGGTACTCCTTTGAAGACATTAAAGGCACACGCTTTGGCAGTTTTGTATTTAAAATTGAATTTGCTTTATATTCATCAAGAATTTCTGGCTGACTATCATTTAGTTCATCGGGTATTCTTCCTTTTGTATCAACAGTATAGTGTGATAAAAATTCCGCATAACACATGATATCCACTGCGGCATACTTGCCTTTAGCAAAAGATTGAGTTTGGTCTGTCCATGTACCGATCAAGCATGTTTCTTTTAAAAATATCTCTGCTATCCTCGGGCATTTCAAGCATTCCTCTTTGTACGACAAATGCGATAAACGTTTTCAGGCAGGTTACTGTTGCAAATTTAACTGCAGTTGATGTTTTTCGCAGCCATAAGCCATATTTCAGGTAATACAAATAAGCAACAGCCTCTTGCACTGACATTTCACGATGTGTTCTATACGCACGAGCGACTGATTTCATCTTTTCAAATACTGTTTTTCCGGAGTTATACGCTTCGGTAGCTGCTTGTTTCATGGCTTCAGAAGATTCGTCCTCTGATTTTGAGAGATAAGCGCACATATATGAAACCGCCTTATAGTAATCAAGTACTGGTTGAATATCTAAATTCGCCTCCCAAAGCAGTTAATCCAGCTTCAAAATAATTGTTAACAAAGCAAGACTGGGGAGCGCTTAAAAGTGAATTTGATATGTATCGTCTGAGAGACTGAGAGGACAACCATAATACCTTCTTCTACTATATTTAACTGTGCTAGAATTTCAGCTATAGATTTTGTCTCTTGATAATCAACTCTATCAGGAAAATGTATATTAACCACTTTAGGATTCAGATTAGTATCTATATAATCCTTCACTTTTGTTAAAATATCTTCACGCATCTGTAGTATTTGTTTTTTCTCTTCTACGGAAAAATCGTCGGACAAGGGCTCTGCAATAATGGTGCGATTTGAGAAATACTTGCCAAATGAATATCTGCAATCAATATTCTTGTATTTCCTACATGATCTAGAATGAGAATGAATTTGGTATGTGCACACTAAATCGTGAAGCTCTGGTTTTTGCACAGGATCGGAATATCACATTTTATTGTTTTATTCAACGAATGTAGTGAATTGGGCTTCATTAAATTGTTCTAGTATTGGCGTACCTTTTACCCATATTAAAGAGTGTATATGTGGGCTACCTCTCACTTGAAATTCAACACTTATTGCATAATGTTTCACTCCACCAATGAGACCGCTTAAAATTATTCTTTAAAAAATGTCTCTACTCGATATTGAAAATGTCTGGCCAATAAAACAGGATTACTGTTAAGTATTTTCGTCCTTTGAAAATAGTTCATATTCTTTATTTCCTCTTCCGTAATATCAACTTTATTCAACCTTGGAAATAATTTCTAACCAACTCATTCCATCGCAGATCTGCGCAAGACAAGGTCATAAAATAAGTTGGTAATCCAAGGTTGTTTGACCATTGCAAGAACTTCAAAAAGAAATTCGTTTCCAGTACGCTGGTGTACCTTTAATAGTGTTCATAAAGTTAAAGGCTTCATCGTTCGCAGACAAATGCTTTAATCTAATCTTGATAGTTTCTAGATAACTCTCCTGCAGTTAAACCATCTGCCATAATTTTTTGCATAGCAATATTAATACTGCTGTTTAAATTTAGATGCTGTGTAACTGCTTGCGCAAAAAAGATGTAATCACTTTCTGAAGCAAACGCTGAGTGTAATTCAATAACCTTTGATTGAAATATTGGACTAAGTGGTATTCCCTGTTATATGTATAGCCAAAGCTTTCCAGTCGGAAACAATGTGGATGTGCTAAGACTTCGCAATTTGCATCACATCATTACCGGTAGTGGCACGTTTCCTTCCGCTGGTGCTATCGCAATGCTCGGTGTTATCTAAAATTTCATATGACAGTTCTGGTACGTAGGCAGTTTCAGAAGCACGTTAATCTTAATTCATCAAGAGGATTTTCATCTTCTTCTTTTTGGGCCTGGTCGTCATTCGTATGATTCCAACATCATTTAACCCTGAATTAAAATCTTTTTGTTAATGTTTCCTACCAGAACAAGATATAATTCATCACTATTTTCCTAAATTTCTCAATACCATTGATCCACTGCTCAGGAATCATTATTCTAACTTGATGTCAATGTTCTATAAAAAGGGCTTATGTTGTTTTAAAAAAGAAAGAACTCCATGAATAATTGGTGGTCTTACTGCTTCAAAGTAACATTCGACTTAAATTCTAAGCCGTTTTTTTTAAAGCAACTTGCACCACTCCATTATTGTCCATTCCCCTAGGTAATACATTGCAAATATCTTCAGCACTGATTGGCACATTACAAATGAGCCTCTTAGTTTCGGAGACTGGCCTTTTGGCTTTATTGTGATTTTTTTAAATATATAATCTTTGCGATTACAACTTTCTCCAGTTTTCGAAGGTCACGAAATTTCCTTCGTAGTCTTTCAACTCGTAAGCTATTTGATACTGCTTGACAGGGAATACGTCCTTTTAAATAATTTGGAGTTGCAAGTGTGACACAAATGTACTCTCTATTGTCGTAACTCTGAACTATAAACTGAAAATGTTTATATTCAATGTTGTTATATTTATTCTCGCCATATTGCACAACGCCGCGTCTGTAGAACGTTCTGTTACATATCACACAAATGAAAAACGGACCATTCCTAACTTCATTTTTAAATAATGATGTAACCAATTTATCTCTCTGGGGTCAGTTTCATTATCCTGGGCACGGTTTGTCGTTTCTTTTCGCCGCAGGTTCTTTATTAACTGCATGTAGCTCTCTCTCTCTTTTCTTCTTGCATAGAGCCCCGTCTTCTTTTTGTTTATTTCATCTTTCTTTTCGCTGTATTTCTTTGCGACGTTTCTCATTTAATCATTCTCCGAGTACCTCTAGAGATGCGTCTAAGTTCGTTCTTTTTCTTTGTCATCAGGCTTAAATTACGACGAATAACAATCTATTTTTGGTCTTTTGTTTTCTTTCTTAGTTACAACAGATCTGGAATTTGTGACCTGGAAAGGTCGTTGCAGAAATGTCAACGTACTGTATTTGAAAGTACTCGGAAGTCTGCGTACGGTCGCCTTAGCAATACTTTCCGAATGTAAACTTCAACAATCGGATGAAATTATCAAAAATGCAGCAAAATGAGGGCACCCGAGGGGTGATGGTAGAGCGTTTTCATCTCTACTGTGTGAATCAAAAAGGAAGAATTGATTGTTGCCCATATTATTGAGAAACCATAACCACCAACTACAAAGACGAGTCCCTTTCCTAAATTATGTTGTTCGAATGATATAAATCAGAAAGAACGTTTCCTGGTTGTCGGCGTTTAAATACGCTCGTGAAGACTTAGTCTTACTATTTCTTCAAACGCTGTTCACCTTCAAGCCATAATATTGTGTGGAAGTTCGTCCACATCAAGGAAATCAGACCCGTATTGAGATTTACATCAAAGGCGGTTTCCATGTGTTAAAAATATAATCAGATCCCAATGAGTCCAGTACCTGCATTTTTAAATGTAGATAGCATATAGACAATAATGCATTGCACATGCACTGCATCCAGCAGTAATCGGAGAATCGCGCAATCGCCTTGGTGAAATGGAGAGCCCCGCACAACTCTCCTAAATGAATGCGAAGTTCGTTCCACTTCCCACCACTTCACTTGGTCAGCATTTTGGTACAAATGCTTATAAAAAATCACAACAAGTTATTGATAAATAAATTATTTAAAAATCGCAGGGTTATATTACAGCCTTTCAAGAATAAAACGTTTGGGCGTAAACTTCCTCCTCCTTTGAAATGAATGTGTATGGATCTGCGTATTAAAATTTGATTTCAACGTGCAACACGCAACCAAAGGGTATTGGGATATTGAGAGAAATGAGTGCTTTAGATCTGAGAACGCTGAGAGCTTTACGAAATAACTCCGTAAACACCAAACCCTAAAAAGGAAACAGATTCAAATATTTTATCATCCAGACAACATTAATGTTCTTCCAAATTCAATAAATAGCAATATCAGTTCACTGATATTATAATACCTTCAAATACCTTGTAAGATCTGCACAAGGTTATAAGAAATTTTTTGACAGGAGCGCCTGACAGAAGCATTTCCGGAATTAAAAACAATATGAGTTTGTCATTTTTATTGTCCTTGGAAAACAATATGAAAACAAAAATATGAAGAAATTTTCTATTTATGCTCATAAGAAGATGTTCACGGTTTTTTTTATTCTAATAAAAAAGCAAAATTTTCAGAAAAAAATTTCACTTCAGTATTCTTTGCGAGCAGCAAAACAAATATATAAAATATTAGAAAAAATTTTGTTTTGACATGGGAACAGAGTCAAACCAACTAATTGTTAAAGAAAGTTGCTAGGTTATTAGCTTTGAGAAGGTAAACCTCAAAAGATTTTAAAGTCATAATTGTGGCTCCATTGGCTTTACGTCAATGAAGTTGGTAAATAGTTAGCAATGAGTTTAAGAGCAAATGACTCGCTAGCTTAGCTCAAAAAGTATGACATTTATTTTTCACAGACAAACATGAGTAACAGCAGGGTAGGTAGATATCGAGATATAGAATTATGATATCCAGATATATAGTGAAGAAACATTTCTGTTATTGTTCAGTTATATTTGGTACCTAATAATATATTTTAATGGTTGTTTATGCCCTCAGTGATCATAATTTTTCACAACCGTAGCTTGATCTTCATGTGGATTCACAAGTTAAAAATTAACAGCATTACTTTAGGCCCGTATTACAAGCGAGGGTGCCGACTTCCTGAAACGCCTAAAGCACCACGGGGGCTGTCAGTCGAGTTCCGGCATTTTGAACATAAACTTTAAAATTCGCCCGGAGACAACCCGAAATCCAAAACAACATTTTGTAAACATTATATAACCAGTGTAGTAATTTATTCTTTAATGTCAGGAATGATTGTGGAAGACTGTTTTTAATCATTATATCAAAATAACGGTCAAATAAAATCCACAAATAATACAAACTGTAAGTACGACAACAAATAGCACTCCTTGCTTCTTGTAAAAATTTAAATGAGAACAAGAAAGCTGCCCACTGCATTTGTGCCGCAATCTGGCGACTTTTGGAAGGGCCCGGCCTTTTCGCGGCGTAACGACGGGGCGTTTTCGGCAGTCGCACCCGCGTGTTACATAATGGTGTTGGGGGAGGGCT
>JASGCC010000929.1:0-48834 GCA_030067915.1 Hydractinia echinata | reverse complement strand
GAGTGGAAGCCATGTGAAACTGGCGAGTATCTACAGGCAAAGTGCCAACTACTACATGCAGACCTATCTCGAGGAATGCAAATACAAAAAGGTTGACGAGTTTACGGCTGCTTGCTTCTATAGTGACTCTGATGACTCTGATGATGATGAAGACGAGGGTTTCACGCACTTGTAATAGTAGCGAGGTGTTGTGGTGGTTGTTCCAGCCACCTAAACAAACATGAAGGTTACAGAGATGATGAAAGAAGCAAAATCACTGGTTTTAAAGGAGTATTCCACTCTCAACAAGCCCCTCTTATGGAAATGATCCGCAAGGTCAAGTACAAGGACGCCTCAATGCAAACGGACGGTCCCTATTTAAACCATGCACCCTTCACGCGTGGCAGAAAAATCTTGAGCAATACTCGAGAGAGCTCGCTGAAAGACAGAGACGTGTTGTGCATGACTGCGGGCTTGTCATCGATCAAGACACTGGAGAATTGCTCGAGATTGTGTAGATGATCTAATATGTTGACCAACATATTGGACTACGAATATTCAGGCGGTTCCTCTAGGTAGAGCTTACATACTGTGCAGATTGAAGTTTTTTCATAAGCTCCTCCTTCGCCTCCTCACGCCCCTTTGCGACAAGCTGCTGTCTCTCACGATCATTGATGGCATTCACGGCTTGTTTCGTTCGTTGACGGAATTGCTCCTTCAGCAGCATGTATTTTTGCTTCTCTGCATGATCAAGCTGAACTCATAGTCGCTGATCATCCCATTCTCAACAGCTTTGCTGATGAGGTCGACAACAGAGTTGAGCTTAGTCTCTGCGAGTAGCCTGATGCTCTCGTGCTTTTTTGACTTGACATTCAACCTCCTCCCCGCATTCCGCAGACCCGCTTGCCCTAGTCCTACGGCGATCGTGATGCCACCTATGGCGACAGCAAGCGGTACACCAATCCCTGAGAGCATACTACCAATACCAACACCCGAGGTGATGACACTTATAGCTAGTAATCCATGGTCAGTGTACCTCACCCATGTACCATGCATTTTAAAATTTTTAGCGAGCTGGTCCCGCTCTTTTGATTCAGTGCGGAGGTACTGCTCGACCTCCTCGATCTTCTTGAGTCTGTAAACTTGACTTTCATCAAGCTCGTCAGGAGCACTCGGTAAACTTGGATAAAGCTTTGTAATTTCACTCATATTTATTCTATAAGAAGATGCATCGTTAGCCCCACGAAGGCTACATTTTCGTCGTGGTGGAATTCGTCTGTCAGCATGAACTCCAAACGATCTGTGGAACCTTTTAAAGGAAGGTATATCGGAGTGTCAAAAATCCAGGTTATCATGTCCCCCCAAGCATTTGTCTCCTTGGTGGGAAGCAAGGCGAGAATCTTAGATTTGCGTCCATCTAGCAGGCAGTCCTCTTCATCTAACTGAGGGCAAACGAGTCTTAGCCGCTGGTAAACATCAGTTTTATAGAAGCTGTCATGATCGCCCTCTGTAAACTCCACCTTATTATCAAAGGCCCGTCCCATAATGTCCTGCAGTGGTTGACCTATTATCACAACGTACCCCTTGTTAACTCTAACCCTACAGCGTCCGTTCGTGAGTACGAATAGCTTTATCCTGCCCCCTGCTTGGTTGTTGACAATAGCCGCGAGATCCTCGATTCGATATAAACCGGCTCAATAGAGATGAGGACTTCCAACGGTCCCAACCTCAGATTGCCGCCCGTCTTATAGATGTTGATCTCGCTCTTGGTGTGGATGTTCGACCACGTAGGTCGAATACTGATCAAATTTAGAGCGATCCTCGTGTTCTCCCCCAGATGAGTCTTGAATATCGTGGAGTTGTATATATCGGTGGTGTACAGTTGTCTCATCTTTGTTCTAATAAGAAAAGATGAACATTTACTCGTATAATACAAGGCAAAGTACCACCCCAACAGAGGTGAATGGCCACTTGCTATAACCAACTTGGAGCATCAAGACCTGTACGTCTCTACAGACTCGCATATCCCCGTATCATTTCCCAAGTTCACCAAATATCCCGTCAAAGTGACAAGTATGTACTTGAACGACCCTGTCATACAAGCTGGACGAAAGGTTAAGCCCTCGACTACTGGAACATCCAAGTGAACTTCGCATGTCATTGCGCAAGCACGGCCTTGGGCATCTCTGCCAAGCACCTAACAGGCTCCGTACCGCTTGTTAACGCCATCTTCAAATTTCACGTGTACTATCACATGCGACGCATCTTAGCAAGGATGAAAGTACCCATGTCTTTCAACGATGGGTTCTCACGCTATAAGAATCCCTACTCCACATCTGGATATGCGCAAGTATGTCGTGAATATGGTGCTGAACTTAATAGTCTCTACAAGACCAAGTCGGTATCGGCGTCACTAACCAACGGTAGATGGTGGCCCCAAGTTGAAGGGGATTGGGCCAAATTCATCATACCAGCAAGTCAAGGCTTGACGTCGGAAGGCCTGACCAAGCTAAGTGAGAGTATCCGTGTTTACGTGGTCTTGTTGCTTGGATCACAAGCAGGTGCCAAAGCATCCCTACTCGGCTCGGGTGCCGACAACTATACAGCAAGGCAAATATTGACGCAAAAATTTGAAGCCATGGTAAAGCGCCAAGAGAACGTAGGACATGACATCATAGAATTCCAGAAGGTGTTGCAATATGCCCGAACGCCGATAAACTTTTCCGTCATGGCAAGCGTGTACATGCTACCCTCCGACCTTGAATTGCGTAGCGGTAAAATGGTAGGGTACAACAACAACATCCTCATAGCACCTGCCAAGGTCAATGTGGGGGTACGTGTTGATGTGAACAATCGCCTCGCGGCTCCGCAGGAGCACAAGCCCATTACCAAGGATGCGGCTGCCACACCCCTCAAGCATACCATCGCGAAGCCCGGAGGCAAACTCCCAAGGCAAGAAATATAGGGGGCATCTCCGCCGGCCCCCCGATCAGGTATGCGAAGAGGATGGAAAAATCCGCATGAGATAGGATTGTTTTCAAAACAAGGTTCCTCAAGTACCCCAGGAAGCGGGAAAAATCCGCATGACGCGAAGTCGCCCGGCGGCTCCACAGGAGTGCACGAGGATAACAAAGCTGCCTTGATTACAACAGGGGTAGGCCTCATCCTTGCGTACATCTGGCTGAAAAAATAATCGCCTGACGACTCCACAGGAGTAGGTCTCTAATGTGTTGATCAACACACTAGACTGAGGAGCCCTATGATTTTTTCCCCTTCCGCGTTGCTTTTGCAGTAGCTACCACAACAAACGCTACAGCAGCCGCGATGGCCATGTACAGATGCCTTGCCACATATTCGACAACAGTTGCCACTACCCTTAGAAGGAAGGAGACAACACTGCCAATAATTCCTGGTAGAGCTGCACTTGCCTTACCTGCTAGATACTTCAGGAACTTTCCCAGCCTTTCAAGCTGTCTATGTACAAACCCCTTCCCACCTGCGGCACTTCCTCCTGCTGCTGCAGCACCCGCTCCTCCACCACCTGTAACTGCGAGTACGATGGTGCTTATCAGTAGACCAATAGCGGAGACGATGCTGGCTATGGTGATCCCTTGCTCTTTGAAGAGGATTTTAAGCTTCTCGAGCAATGACGTGTCATCCCCAGCGATCTTCATCAGAGTGTCTTTGATGTGCTTCAGTTGGCTCTGAATCTCGGAGGACATTATACCGTGTTGCTCTCGTATGGCTTTCTTCTCATCCCGCAGTTTCTTTAACTCTTCCCTAGCCAAGGCTATATTCCCGTCCTCAATCTTCATCTGTTCCTTAGTTATTCCAGGCGTCTTCTTCTTTCTCTCGAGCCTCTCCACCTTTTTTTGTACTTTGTCAATCTGACTATCTCTCACGATTATCTTGCCGTTCAGCATCCTCAGCTGACCCCGGATCGTACGAACACCTTGGTCGAGTCCCCTTCTCTCGCGATCCGTGAAGATCTCGGGTCCTCCAAAAGAAGTATCTTCAATGAAGCTCTCCATCTCGTCGAGCACGTTCCCGAGCAGTGGCTCCAACTCGATAGTGTCCCCCTTTACCTCGACACGATCTTCAACATGATTGAACATTTGCAGGAGTGTCTGGGCCCTTACTTTACCACCACAGGATTCTTCATCCTGCTCGTCTGAAATGTTTTCCTCTTGTGTAAAGTTGTCTCCTTCGTATGGTGGATTAATCGGCATTTATTCAACCCGCAAGACCCTACTAATAAACATGTACGGAACTAAGCTAGATCTTTATGCAGAAGTTAAGACTATGCTGGGCATGAAAGGCAAGAAGTAGCGTGTAAAAGTAAGTCACGTCCCCAGTACGATCAACCAGAACGAGGACTTGTATGTCGAGATACCAAATATGGGGCGGGACGACGTCATTTTCCCAGGCTCTCTCAAACTCCTTTTCAACCTGGAGCTTGAGGGTACGAACACGAAGAGAACCATCGTGAGCAATATTGGCAAGGCCCTGGTGCAGAATTTGCGTATCACGTTGAATGGCAACGAGGTGCAGAATACTAGCGATTACAGTACCCTGGCAGTGTACCGGGATTTGTGGCTGCCCAAGTTCGATCGTGAAAACAACCTAATTCTGGAAGGCATCAACCCTAATGGCGGTACAATCAGGGCCCTCCAGGTGAAAGCAACGGACCACGTTGGGACAGATGAGGAAAAAGCGATCGTGGCAGCGTATGGCAACACCTTTTGCATTCCGCTCGTTAAAATGTTCGAGTTGACGAGAGACCTACCCTTCTACCAGGGAGGACTACATGACAGGCTACAATTCGTCCTGCATTTCAGCCCTTATGGTGATGTCATCAAAGATGGAGGTACGGCTGCTTCTGGAAGCACGGCAGCCAAACCAGCGGATGCTCAGTACAAGATTACCAATATTGCTCTAGATTTGACAAAGTGCACCACGAGGGGCTTAGCAGTGCTATGATGTCACGATATTCGAGACTCGCGCTGCCATACGAACGGGTACTCCGCAGCAAAGTGGTCACTATTAAAAAGTCTGATACCTCATATAACCTCCAGAATCGATACACCTGCAAAGGAGTCTCAAGGGAGTGCTACTACTGTTCGTAGACCCTGGAAAAGTCAAAGCCTACGCTGGTGTAAACGAGGTGTTCTATAACCCAAGATCGAAAAAATCTCGAATACTGTTGAAGGTGAGCCTAATGAACTGTATAGCCACGCCATGCTACCAAAGGATCATCTTGAACAAGTCTTTGAATTGTTTGGTAGCCATGACAGTGAGGTCACGATCGGGCAGTTAATGACTGAGAGATACGCGCTCTTCATCGATTTTCGAAGCTCTCCAGATAATACCCTGCATGGATCGGGTAGACCATTGCAGAGGTTAAGCGATGGTATAACGTTCCGCATGACCAAGAAAGCTGACGGAAATACCGGGGATTTCAAGTGCTTTGTGTACTTGCTGCAAAGACGCGCAGCTGAACATCTTTGATGGGCGATTCCACGGAGTGGAGTATTGAATAAAAACATGGCAACTCTGGTAATTGTGGCAGGAGGTGCGCTAATCAACGCCCTGGCATTCAGCGGCTCAAATTATCTCTTTAGCAAGCTTTCGGGGCATGGTGAAGAAGAGCGAAAGAGGCATGATGAAGCGGTCGAAAAGCTCAATACTGCTCAAGCACAGTTGATTAGAGATAGACAAGCTAAATTGGATTGGTTCGGTAAACAACGAGAAGTGAAAAGGCAAGCAGGCGAGAGTTTGAAGGAGCTCGATGACGATCTATACCAGTACTACATTGCCTCAGAGAAGAAGACCCCACAACTAAAGAATTTTTACACACCTTCCAAACAACAACAAGACGGTGAGCTGACGTTCATCGTAGGGTCCTTAGCCCTTCTAGGGGTGGTTGCGTACAATTCGCCTAGCGGCTCCACAGGAGTACGCAGTTCCGGCTCCACAAGAGTTACTTGTAAGGTACCCGGGCAAGGTTTTGACATGTATAATATAAAGACATGTCAAAATTATTTACCAAGGAGGAGGCTGAGTTTCTCAGCCAAATCTACTATACCCCGGAACATCTCTGGACTGGACGGAAAGCCATTCAAATGCTCGCTGGGCAGAGTGGTCTCTCTAAAAGAGAGTTACTCATGGCTGACTCGTCAACTGCTCTGGCTTAGACATATTCGAGGGCCTAAACGCATCAACTACCCTCATTTCACCATCACGAAGCCTAATGAAATGCATCAGTTTGACTTGCTCTACATGCTCCACGACAGGCTGTACGGCAATACGTACAAATACATTTGACGGGCATCGATGTAGCCTCTCGCTACAAAGTGGCGAGACCATTGAGAACCAAGAAAGCCAGCGAAGTCGCTGACATGATCAAGGACATCTACGCGAAGCCAGGACCTCTCCGATACCCCAAGACATTCCAGTGCGACAACGGTAAGTGAGTTCAAGTCTGACGTTACGAAAACTCCTGGAAAGGAAAGGGGTCGAACTCAAGTGCGCAACTACCAAGTACCACCATACATTCACGGCCTTTGTCGAATCCTACAACAAGGTGCTCGCGCAGAGACTGTTCAAACCGCAGGATGCACAAGAGTTGGTCTCTGACGAGACTAGTACCACTTGGGTCAAGCATCTGTACACTATCGTGAAGGTCTCAATAACACCAAACTGTCATGATCGGCATGAAAGCCCTCGAAAGCGATCAAGATGGATGAGTTACCTCTTGTATCAAATCAAGAATACCCCGAAGAAAAGCCATTACCTGAGGATGGCCCTCTACTTGTATCTTCTACAACCTGGGGAGGAGCACGGTGATGCTAAAAGACGCGCGACCGACGCATGGTGGAGCAAGAAAACGTATAGACTCGGTCGTATTGTGGGTGGTACAAGGTTGTTGTACTATTTGAAAGACGGTCCCGAAAGAAGCTTCGTGTCGGAGGAGTTGATGCTGATCCCGGAGGATGTTGAAGTACCCCCAGAGGCATCTCAAAGAGTGGTAAATGGGTGCTAGCGCAGTCTGCGACTCTGTTTTTTGTGACTCTTGTGACCCACAAAATCTCGTAATCTGTCGGTAGTGCCGGTGCCCCCATAGAGTGTTACGGGAGGATGTTCAGGTAACCCACTAGGTTATAAAAGAATGGTAATAGGTCCTCGCGCGTTCCTCTAGTTTCTCCAAATCTATTTCATCTTCATCGTCAATTAGAACATTCTGATCCCGCAGATAATCCACAGGATGCAGGGTATAGAATGGGTAACCATAGATGATACATTGGATGACATTGGGTGCATTTTGCAAATCAATATCGACTAGACGTCTATCCGGTATCGGAACGTTGAGTATATTACCTATTGTTTCCAGGTCGGCCAGATCCAAGAGCTTCAAGTCCCTATCCTTGATGATCTCATAGCGGAGCATGCCCCACTTGTTCACCTCACCCGAGACGATATGTAGACCCAGGTCTTCAATATCAACCTCGAGCCCCTCATCTTCTTCCTCACAGGGAATTGTTGCCAACGGCTTTTCACCTGATGCGACTCTGTCTAGAAGCTCGTCATCATCTGGATATTCAAACCCCTCGTAGTACTCACCATTTCTAAATCTAAAATTTTCAGGCAAGTAGAGCACTAGCCAACGCTAGATCCTGCCTTGATGCAGCATCGCAGCACAGGCACCCGAATATCGTAAAGGTTTCTAAGTTGTTGGCTCTGTACATAGTCTTCCATCTTTTTTCTTTGATATTTCAGTACCTTTTAACATTTTCTGAAGTGGTCAAGCAGCATTATCAGGCGTGTTTTTGTGGCTCCGCAAGAGTTACAAAACTCGTTACTTAGTCTTTCATTCCACGAGTGCTATCGCCTAGGGGCTCCGCAGGAGCATGAGACGTTCATGCGTATATGTAAGGCCTAGCCTAAAATGTCTCACACGCTCAGGGTTTACCTCAATACACCCACGTTCTCGAAGCCAATTGTAGTGAACGATAGAATTCGGGGTCTCCGCAAGTACCACAATCTCACTCTTGGGGTAATCTACAAGCTTGTTCCTAATCTTTTGAGCTACATACCCCTGTTGGCCACATATGGCAAGGTAGGGCCAGGGATCATCGTTGTTCTTTTGAATAAGGGCCATGCTATTGTGTTTTCCAGGGTCGTTGAGATGGGGTACGGCACGTTGCCGCAGCTCCTCAATTTCTTCCCGAGTTCCGCAAGCTGGTTGTCCCTGTCTTCTAGGTCGTCCTCGAGTATGGCGACGGCAGTATCTCTGTCCTCGATGGCCGCGTCCTTTTCTTGGAGTAGCTTGCGCTGCTCCCTGACCCCATCTTCCAATTTTCGACACCTTTTCCAGCTAGCCATTTCATAAGCTCAAGGGCTTTGGGCTTTCTTGACTTGACGGTAATCACGATGGCCCCTCCTAACGTAACAAAGGCATCATGCGGATTTTTCCCTCTTCCAAGGGATTGTTTACTAACTAACCCTATTTCATGACGCGAAATGCTCGTGATATCTCGATACGACCCTGCAATTTTTCCAATCCCTATAAACCTCCCAAGGTCAGCACGCTTGAACATGGGCTGATTTTGACCATCGAATAAGGTCTCGATTGTTCTCACGGGCACTGCGTTGAATAGAGTAATTTGTTGCGAAGACATTTTTGACTTGTAATGATTTTGGCGTCCGAAAATCTTTTGTATGGACGAATCTACAAACAATTCAGGAGGAAGGTATATAGACCCAGTTCCGTCAGTACTCCTGTGTTGGTTGAGTGGGGACAGGATTAACCCCACCCCGGAGCTTAGTAATAGCGTCGCTCACTTCAAAATCTTCCAACTCCTGGGGTGCTCCAATCTAACGTACAAGCAAGCATGCTTGGACTTCTTGAGCTGAGCCTTAATAATGGAAATTTCTTCCCTGCTTGAAATTACATCGTTCTCTTCATGAATGAGCTCAAACTCCTTACGATTCTTCGGATACCAGACAAAAAGCTGTTTCATTTGATCCCTTACTGTTATCGGGATCTTCTTATATACTTGTGTTAGCAGCCACAAGCTATGTCTTCTGTGTCTACCCGAAAAGGCTAGTTCTAGCAACGCCCCACGAGTTTTATCGAGGGTTTCATCCGCGATCATGTCATCGATGACGAACAAAGTTTCCTCCCCCGCTAGGAGCTTTGATAGTTGCTCGATCCAATAGAAGAGTTTATCACCAGGGTCTATCAGGAAGATATAGTCGTCTTTCCAGAGCCAGGATCTTTCCAAGTAGGTGCTGTTCCAGTGTAGGGTAGGACAGAGAATGACGATGTTGTTGAAATGGTGATTGTATTCGCTCTCAATCAAATCAAGGACGCGCTGAGTCTTTCCGCAACTTGTCGGTCCTGTAAAGATTGCTGTATGCGGGTCTTTCACTATGTCAAGAACCATTTATTCTGTCTGCCGGTAGCAGATAGAATAGAACCTTGCACATTTAGTTGGAGATATTTCGAAGGCATCAAGGCTATTTTGACCTGGTCGGGTGTACGTAGTACGTACACCCCTCCTATTTCGGTTTAGGCACGATAAATGCAGGGAGCCACCCTTTGGAGACGGCCATCTCTCTTGAACCTCTACCCACCGAAAAGTAAGCCACCATTTGAGGGCGTCGCTCGTGTCCATCTTGGTAGACGGACTTGTGATGCCAAGGAACTTTTTGCCAGCCATTGCGTAAGCAAAGGTAAACCCTAGGTCCACGACAGTCTCATAGAGCATGTCGATAATCTCTTTCTGCTGAGGCGTTACGTTTGAACTCATCTTATATTTTAATTCCCTTGCGTGAGTAAAACTGTGAGTCCACGACACGGAAATCACGGGTCACTTTCTTATGACGTGGCTGTACGCTAAAATTTAACTAAAAAAATTAGGGATGTACTTCATAGAAATCGCACATAAAGTGTAAATATATAACCCGCTGCTATTAACGATATAAATATATATACCCTTATGCCAAAAAATCTATATGAGCATATATATATAGGTATCGTTACATATGAAACGGTATTAGATATTCACAAAAGCATACGGACTGTTAAATGAAGTTCCTAGCATAAAACAGAAATTGTGTTTACGAAAAAGATGGCTGTTCTTTTTTAGTATTCTCTACTCTTTCATTCAACATAAATCTTTAAAAAAACATTTGAAGAAGAGCATGGTTTTATAAATTAATCATAGCAAGGTTTCTGTAAGGTTTTTCATGTTTTTTTTTCAATTTTGATGATATTATTGATGCCAGACATGTTTTATAGTTAGCATCATAAAAAGCCAACCACCAACAACAACTAGCTAGCTAGGAATTTATATATATGTAGCCATGTCTTCATACCTAGCTAAGTCTCCAGTTTAAGTGACCAGCTATTAGCTGCTGTAGCTAGCTAATGTTAGCTTTAAACTAAAGATTCCCAGTACCTAGCTAACCTGTGAATTTTATGTTGCTTTACATGATGTAGCTAGGTACTGTAGTTTATCTAGTGGTCTTTGCTAGGAATATGGCTGTAACTTATTTGACTTGACCCTTTAAGCCTAAATAAGAGGATATAAGAAGCCTACAACACCTTTAAGAAAGTATTTATAATATTTAAGGATAGTTTAAGGACTATTTTTTATGCAAATATATAATGTAATTTTTCACATTTTGTGTAACTAAACTTACATCGGTTGCATGCAATATGACAAAAGGATTTTTATTTAACATGTAGTAATTCTGATGTTCTAGATGTTCTTACTCAAATGTTTTTGTTTATGACATTTCGTGTTATTTAAGAAAACTTTAAACCTTTTCGAGAGAGTTACTACATGCTAACACCGAAAAAACCTGTGTTTCTTAAATTCTTACTTGATAGAGGTTTTTGACATTATGGGGAAAATTTACGTAGCTTTTTTCACATGTTTTGATTTTGTTGCAGTATTTATATACATGGGTTTTTGATTATTTTATTTATATATTTATTTTGGGGGGGAGGGCGGGGGAAGGATTTACATGTTTTTTTACATTTAGGGAAAAAATGTACAGGGAAGACTGGGGTGACTTTCCAATTATATACATGGTATATATAATATATACAAACTGTTTTGCTTTTCTTTTGAAATTTTGTGTTAACTTTTGTGGCACAATGCAATATACCGAAAGAACTAATTTTTGTAGAATTTGACTTTACACCTTGCAAGCCTTTCATGTTTTTATATTAAAATAAGAAATTCAACTCTGACATTATATATATATATTCCCACATTATATATATAAATTCCCACAAAACCCATCAAACGTTATTAACCCTGAAAATTTTAAACATTTCCCTGGTTCTTTTTTTGGTTTGCGAAGTTCTTTTCCTGCAAATATTCTGAAAATAAAGTTCAGAAATTACTTATTTTTAAAATGTAAATTTAATTGTGGTTTTGACATTTTCATGTAAGAGTTTGTGGGCAAAGACATAAATCAGCATGCTAAAAGAACTGATTTTCTTAATTTAGAATTACTAAACATAACCAATTTTTTGAACATTTAGTGAAAACTTTTGTGCGTATGGCGATATTTAATATACCAAAAGAGCTACTTTGTTGATTTCAATTTTATACTCTTTGTAAGCTATTTTTTTCTTCTTTTTGACATTTTGAATTAACTTATTGTTGTAGAAGGCATATAATATATATACAATATATATATGCATATACAAAAATGGAATTTTGCAAATTTTTGTTTTACCACTCAATTTTTATATTTTATAAATTATTTGGGACAGAATGGTATGAAATAGACCAAAATACCTGATCTTAATTGTTTTTAATCTACATGCTGTTCCTTGTGAAACTTTAAGGTGAACATTTTGTGGAGGACAATGGCATGACATATACTGATAGAACTGATTTTTGTTGTGTTAATAGATGTTATGTCTGAACCTTTTTGACATTTTATGTTAATTTGGCGAGGAAGGACCATATATACATAGAAGAAGAATTCGATTTTATACCTTGCAAGCTGTGTTTTTCTATATTTTGTATAAATTCTTACCGGGGAGGTCTCTGTGGGTGCAATATACCGAAATGACTGATCCTTCTCGATTTAAATTTGATGTGTTCCAAATCGTATATAGTTTTTTGAAATTTTGTGTAAGATTTAATGGGTAAGGACAAGATGCAAAATGTCAAAAAAACTGATTTTTGTTGAATCAGAAGCACTCCCTACAGCCATTCTTTTTTTTACAGTTTGTGAAGCTTTTGTGGGAAAGTGTGTATGCAGTATCGTCGAAATTACTGATTTTTGTTGCAAACTGTTTTTCTTTGGCATTTTGGATTAAAATATTGTTTTAGAGGGCATATGCAGTAGATATATGTACCAAAATAATTAAATTTTGCAAACTTTGATTTTGTCGTTACCTCTCATTTTTACATTTTGATTAAACTTTTGTGGGAGACCGTCGGTATGCGAAGGACCAAAATAAGAGATTTTAGTATTATTTAGAATTTGTATCTTATGTTGCAAGTTTGGTGCAAAAATTGACATAAAATGAACTTATAGATTGATTGCTGTTGTTTAACATGACTCATTATGACTTTTATATATATTTTATGAAAACATTTGTGACAAAATACTATGTGAGATTTGAAATTTTGTTTATTTTATTGATGGTAAAACAGCATGCAAGTTGCTAAAAGGACTGATTTTTATTAATTTCAGGTTTAAACACCTTTTTTTTGTTGACATTTTGTCTAAAATTTAGTGAGGAAGGACCGTATTCAATATATCAAAAAACGTTTTATTGCATTATAATTTATCCTTGCAATCCCTTTTTAACACCTTAGATAAAAATTTCTACTTAGGCACAATTTATTGTTTATTCTTCACATTTTGTGTCAACCTTTGGCAGGGTTTGCAATAAACTAACTGATTTTAACATATACAATGATCAGCTTTTTTTGTATGTGACGTTTTGAGTGATTTAAATTTTATGGGTGAGATGTATTTTGAAATGCTTTTGAAAACTTCTTTCCGAATAATTTTCGCATTTGTCAGATGTTCAGAGTAGTAATTTTAATAGATTTAGATTTTAAATGTCACATATGTACTGCAGTTGTTGGACACCTTTAATTTTTTTGGTCATTTATATAATAATGCAGATGTAAGATGCGCACTGCTGTATTGTTTGTTTTTTGATGGACGTATATCTGCTACACAAATTAAATGAGAATACAGTGGATTCTTCCACGGGAAACAGCTAGTTTATATTATAGGGCCTAAGAAATGTCAATATGTCTAAATGTCAATATCGGGCTTTCGCTCTTGCTTTTGTTTTTCTTGGTTAGAGGTAATGGCTCTGGGGTTTCAACATGCTGCGGAGCCGGCTGTTTACAGAAAATATAGAATCCAACTCCTACGCAGGCGAGTATGACAGCGAGACCTCCAGCGCTATAGAGATATGCACTGTCCGGGAACTTGCTGGAACCTGTCGCAGGTTCCTGATCATCAGGCGAAGTACTTTTGCCCACGTTCTTCCGCAAGTCGGCCTTGTTCTTACGATTCAATTCGGCAAGTCTCTTGCCAGCAGCAACACGACCCTCGTTCTTCTTGGTAATTGGTTGGTTAGATTCTTGTTTTTGATCTTCAATCATTTCTTATAACTCGTGAGAGTTACAAAAAGCACTTCCCCTAGCAGGCTTTCAAACCGCATCTGCTACACGTTCTTATCACGTTCTTATAGGATTTCATCTCTAAAATACAGACGTGAGGTGGGAAGCGATCTGCGGCAGGGGTCAAAGTTTCTGGACCATGCGCGCCCAAGTCTCCAGTGATACTGCACCAGTCCGAATAGCGTAAGGTAAGGGGGTTGAATGTAGTCAATTTATCGTACAGTTCACGATTGTTCATGCTTATTTTTGATAGAATGTTCCCCATCTTTATCTTGCTGTTCATCCTCCTGCTGCTCTTCGACCACCTTGGACACTGGTATTTGACAGTGATTAACTGTATGCGCAATTACTAACAGAGGTGTCAAAAATTTACCAAAAGCAGAGTACACGAGTAGGCCCAAGTCAGCCATGGGGACTTTGATGATCGGATCCTCCTCGATATCCTTACAAAGACTCTTTGCGCTGTCAAGCTGAACCACACGCCCTACAACTTTGCTGTACATGCTGATAGCTTGTGATGACAGCGCTTTGGCTGTCTTTTCACCCTTCTCCTGGAGTTCGCGTTGAAGAAAGTCTTTGTAAAGCTTGTCGACCGTCTCTGGTGAGGCTTTATCGAGTGATGCCTCTGTGCACTTTTTGGGAAGTAAGTGCTTTTGTCCACGACGTATGGCCTCTTTTAAAGCTTGACGCTTGTCAATGGGTTTGTCTTGATGCTGTGGGGTTGGTGTATCAACTTCATCAAAAATCTCAGCAATATCTTGATTCATCTTTATTATTCGCCTATAGCGGAAGAAGATGAGTATAATCAAGACATAAGGCATGAGTATGGCTAGGCATAGACATATCCCCATTTGTTTAGATGGTTGGTGAATAACCATCTAACGAGCATTCTAATTGGATATATAGCGATGACCCTTTGATTGATTTTCACTTACCCACAAGGGTTGTATGTTTTTGTAGTGAAGCCTTTCTAATTGTAATTCTTCGCTGTGGTTCTCACCATTCATACGATGTTTGAGTGGGGTTTTGTGGTCAAATTGCCAATGCCCTCGGTTTCCCCAGCTCATACCGTCTCTAAATTGATCTTGGATGTGTCCAATAAATGTGCAAATATCACACCCTAGATACTCCGTAGAGGCTATCTCCGTATCATACCTCAGAGCATTGGAAATCCGGCTTAGAATAAGGTGATGCATATACCCGGGGAAATCGCATTCTTTGCACTGGCTTGGTCGTTTTTCATGGTGGCACTTTGTATGCTCTCGCGAGGCTTTCAGAATATCCAGGTATTTAATGCACATTTTTATTTCTTGACCTTTACCAGGGCCTCTGGTTTGGATTTTGAAGTTGTCCAGTGGTATGGTTTGCTTACATTTCGAGCATTTTTTAAACCCCATTTTGTTGTTGAGTTATATGAAGTGCCGCTTCATAAAACATTGGACAACTCACCACTATTCACAACACAAGTGGAGATGTATGTACACCATCGTCATGTACAACTCGTTTATCGTAAAATGCAGAGAGCCCCAGCTTGTTTTGCTCGTACGTGACCATCCCCTGGTTGTGCACCCTGAAACCTACATTTTTAGCTGTATCTAGCTCACCCTTTAAAGCTCCCAGGTACCTTGACCACGTCAATTCGTTCTGCCTCTTTGACATGCCTTTACAGGAGAATTTTGTACCTTCTTTACCCTCAACAAAGTAGCACTTGGCTGTCAAAGCAGTCATTCGAGACCCGATGAATTAAGGTTTGAACAACCCTCCCGTTCGACTCGAGTGCTTGTCGGTGACGAGCCAGTTCTCCACGTCTCCATCGTATGCCATCAGGGATTCAGGGCGAAAAACATCTCGCAGCTCGCCCCCAGAGATGGCAAAATACGCCGAGTCGGTGTCCATGTACACATATTCAAAGTCTCGACGATCTACGTACTTGTCCAGGAAATGGTAATAGAACTCGAGCATACGCAACTTCGCCAGCTGGTAGACGGCAATACCGCACTGATAAGCTCTATCTATGCTAACCCCGTGCCTACCCTTTCTGATCTCGTACGCGTCTCCGATCTCTTCAAGGTCTTCAAGGTACGGGCTTCTCATTGCTGCATCGACCTCCTTTTCATTTCTCGTGAACGTGGTGTTGGCGTGCCTAGCCAGATCTTCAATCATCTTGCCATAGAAGCTATTACCTTTCAACTTGGCAGTATCTCCCGCGATGCGCTTGTCGGGGTCTTTATCTGCTTGCCGTCTTGCATCTGCAATCTCTTCCGGGAACCACGCAAATGGCTTACCGCTAGAGTACTTGAGGAACTGATAAAAAGCGGTGACTTTTAGCCCATGCTCAAGGTACCACTTTAGCACAGGAGTGTACAACAGGATCTTCTCGGCTTTCATCAAACCCAAGAGCTTATTGGTTCCTGGAACACGTTTCCGCCCTGTCTTGATCAAGTACTCCTGCATGTGCTCGGGGATTTGGGTGTCAGGTATCTCCTTGACCACAAATAGCGGGGACATCTCGCTAAACTTGACATACAGCTCCGGAGGCACTTCTATATCTACTTGCACAAACCCGAAGAGCGAGCCATCTAGAACACCTTGCTCCAGAGCTTCCAATCCCTCAACGGGATCAGCAATCTTGATCAGCTTCTCCTTTCCACAGGGGAAGTCTTGCAACAGGGTACTCGGGTAGAGCATGTTGGCGTCATACCCTAGAATGGTCTTGCATTCGCGGGGTTCGTAGTATATGTGAGATCTTATAGCTGTCACATCCCTCTCGTGGTACCTGCAAAAGACGATCGCGGGGCCGCCGACCATCCCTGTTTGCAAGAGCTCGTAGGCCTCATTCTTCGTGCACTCACCGCAGGTTTTTTGAGTCTCGCTGCAGGCTTTGCATCGGGCTTTGAAGCAGTCTTCTTTGCATTTGTGCTTGCAGGGGTCCCCTGGTGCGTAGAGCTCTAACTCGGGGTGTAGACGCAGAGACATGTTCAGAACGTAGCGCATCGACACACCTGGTATGCTAACGGCATCCTTGAGAATGTTAATCTCATCCTCGTAGTACTGCAGTCTCGTCTTATCAACAGCCAGTCCATCATAGTTACACAGCCTCGCCTGTAAAACTCTCCTTTGAATGTTTGATACTCTTCAGGGGATAGGGTATTTTTCCCGCTAAGACTACTATAAAAGTCCTCATGCTCGACGGGGCCGACATGGTTCAGCTTGTCGTAGCTTGACAACCATTCGTAAGGGAACACGAGCTTTTCGAGCCCACATTCCAGAGACTTACACCAGCCGGCATAACTCATTCCGGTGGCGACAAAGTTCTTGATATCAAGGAATTTGAACTTCGAGGTTGTAAGGAACATGTAGTCATTATCCTTCTTTGCCACTTTGATTTTCTCGTGCACCTTCGCGTCGTCGTTTTCAGCAATTCGCTCGACAAAGTACCGCTTGATCAGGTTGATGTCGTACTTTCCGCTGTTAAACCCGATCACCGCCACTTGGTTCACCCACTCGTTCCAAGCTTTTTGCTTCTTGACAGGGAGCATGTCAAAGTCGTCAGGTCTCGGGTGCAGTCTTTCAACTTCTTCGACGATGAGGGCTTGCCTCTGCTCGAGCTGCTCAACAAAATTTTTAACCAACACATTGGGGTACTCGTGCATGATGAACGTTGGATGTTCATTGTTCATAAATGTGATAAATGAGAAAATTGGACTCCAAGAAATAACATTCTTCTTAATTTGACATGATTGCTGGAACTCAGCGATTACACTGGGTGCTGTGGTAGCACTTTATTTGAAAATTTAGATAAATAAGTCATTTTTTACTGTGGGACCAATCTTAGCCGTTAGCGCGCGCTGAAGAAATAGAGACAGTTTCAAAAACTACATTTCATTGACTTTCTACTGGTATCAGACCGTTTGAGTTACAACGGGTGCGTCACATATTCGTACCAACATGTATTTAGCGATATTTTTCTGATATTACTAGGTTGCATCGCTTTTAACAGTGAAACGATTGACTGTGGCACTTAAATGAACTGATTTTGGAATTTGACCTTATAAATGTGATAAATGAGACAATTGGAGTCCAAGAAATAACATTCTTCTTAATTTGACATGATTGCTGGAACTCAGCAATTACACTGGGCGCTGTGGTAGCGCTTTATTTAAAAATTTAGATAAATAAGTCAATTCACCGAGTGCATCAAACAATGCTCGACCAGTTTTGGAAGTAATAATCGGCTTTTCACGCTTTTCTGCTAAAGGGACATTTACTTTAAATGTGGGAATGCTTTTTAGTGATATTATGTTGTCAACAGGAACTTGGTCACTTTCCGAAGCATCAGTTGTCAAACTTGTGTTTTTAGTAAAAGAGACCTCTTCAGATTCGGTTAGTGTGTGATTTTGGTTGCTGCTGTAACATATAGGTGTACTCGACTCGACTGGTTTTTATTATATCAAAATATACAATGCTTTTTTCTAGTTGTTGACTTAATGCTAAATCTTCTTCATAGTTATTGAAATGTTTCAATGTGTATAAATTTATGACTTCTGTTACACCATCCTTTTCGATTTTGATCTTTTCTGCTGGTATGAGATGTTTTTGCTCTAGACATATTATTTGCCAACAGTTTTTAACATAGTCTACTTCTGTTTTTATGGTGTGTGAACGAAAGTGATGAACCGACTTGTTTCGAAAAACCTCAGCACAATCGTGAAACTCTACACCCTCATTAGTTTCATGCCATATATCTTTAATTAAAAGAAAATCTGCAATCCGTTCAAGATGAGATTGATACACATATGGATGGGATTTGATCCAATCAAAAGAAAAGTTCGTGTTGCTAAACTGGAAATTTCGATTTTCAAACAATTTTTTGATCTGATTATCATTTCTTTCATATGATGGCTGCTGCTCATTCAATTTAATTTTAACCTGCATGCGGATCATGGCATTAAGTATAACATTATTGGGTTCATGATTGGATGTGCTGGATGACGTGGTTTTCAAAAAATTAAATGTGCGTTCTTCTTGCTCTGTATAGCTGGATCTTCCTGAAATGATGCGGTACTGTTGTGCAGCATGCATAGTAATGGCATGATAGTACTTTCCAAACATTTTTCTTTTGGTAAGAATATTCACACCTTTGTCAAACAGTTCATTTAGTAACATTGCATGAGAAAATGTAACATTGTGTAAGCGTAATATGGAGCGATTTGTTCTTGATATGTCATGACTGTAAAGGATTTGTTGTATTTCAGCAAGTGTTGTTAAAATTTGATACTGGACTTTAGGTATCTGCCCTTTCAACACACTGCATATCTTCAAAAGAGATGAACGGTAATCACTTCCCCGTTTGCAATCTTTTCCTTCGAAATCACTTGTCAATGCTTGGTTAAAAATTATTTTTTCACATCTTGATAGATGAGATAGTAGCTCCACTTACAGATTTTTTATGTGTCCTGTAATATCATGAAGTGGTTCACATGGAAGTATGTCATATTTATGAAGATAATGTTCCTCCAATGGAGAATATGGGTTGTTGGCATCATACAGCAGTGCTGGGACTCTTTGCATACCTGCCATTTCTACTTTCAATAGCTTGGTTAGATTTTCTTTGTTGTCGCTGACCCTAAACAACGTACAATAGTCTTTTCTGGCATAACAGTCACCTTCATCTGATGAAGGTGAATGTGATTCGAAATTGTTGATGCATCATGCCAGAATATCAATTTTTGTTGTCTTTGAAATGATTTCAAATACTGCACATTGTCTGAGATAGGTAGATTCTCACAATTGGACATTTCTTCTAGTCTTTCCAGCTCCATGATAAGAATATCCTCTGTCATGTTTTCATAGTAACTGTCACGGAGGTATTTTTCATGTTTTTTAATAAGTGATGTTCTCAACATTAGCAACGATACTTTTCGTCCTGAAAAAAAAGGGAATGAAACATATACTATTTTAGAATCTGTGTTAACTAAATGTGTGAGAGAGTTGGCAAACTTGGCCAGAGTTTTAGAAAATATATTTTCAATTACCAGCAACCATAAATTGTTCAGTCTCAATTTTTCCATCTCTATATTTCAAGCATTCGAACATCCTGGGTACTACAGTTTCACCAATTGTCTATGTTCCGTTTTTTATTTTGTCTTTTAACATATTGTTGACGTCATCATTTGTAACATCAGTTGGGAAGCATATTCTACTTCCATCAACTCTAACAAAAAATTTTTTAGATAAAAACTTTATTAGTTTCAGGGGATTTTGCCTAAAATCAGAGGATTACATTATGTCTAATTAAACAATGACATGCTCTCTGTGCATAAAACATTCTTCAAATTCCTATGTAATTAATAAATAACTTAAAATCAAAATACATACAGCTTTTTGTGAAATAGTAACCTGCCTTATGAAATTTACCTTCTTTTCTTTCTTCTTATCACACTTCTTTCCCTTTTTTTTCACACAACTAAGTCTTGACAAGTCTAATCCTTGGGTGTTTAACATCTCTTTTAAAATTTGACCTCCATTTTTAGGTAGATTCCCAAATGAATTTTTTAAATTGAACTTCCTTGCTAGGTCAGAATAGTTTATTATGTGATCATCTGAATAGTTATTGACTTCATTGCAACAGTCTTCGAAGTCACAGGTGTAACTGTCATATTTACCAACACGATCTAGTTTTCTTTTCACCCCTTTCTTAATTTTATTTTCTGTTGTTTGTTTAGCTTGTTCTTTGGTTTCAAAGGATGATGTCATGCGAAGCTTCTGTCTACAGGACAACGACATGGTGACACCATAGGCTCTAAAGAGAACAGTAAACTGGTCCAGTATTAAAGGTAAGGAAAGTACAGACTCTTTTAAACAGACTTTTGCACAATTTTTCCGCTTTTTCAATCTTACAAACGTATGTATACACGTTTTTTTATAAGACGTCAAGTTGTAGTGTTGAAAAAACAGGTGATTTTAATTACCTTTCCACAGCTGTTTCTGCTTATTGTTTCTGCATGTCCTGTTTCATTTTTTTAATACCATTAAGTTCTGCTATACGTTTTGTTATTTTAGGTGTACTCGATATTGGCTGTGACATGGTAATTTCGTCTGATGTTAGAGAATTTTCTGCTATCACTACTTTCTGTGCAGCGAGAAAAGACGTACCAAACACATTACGATATTGTTGGTTCATATCTTTTAATGTGCTTTTAGTAGTATCGATAAGTACAGGATTTTCCTTCGACGTCAAGCCAGATACAGCTGCTTTCTTTTTACCAGCTTTACTTTTCGGTGGAAACCTACTCAGGTGCAATCTATAAAGCTCGTTGTTGGAACACCCCTTGCAGTTATACATTGAGTGCAGACTTTGTTGTTCTGGCTTCAATTGTTGCCATTCCTTTATCGAGAATATCTCAAGGACCTCTTTTTGTAGACTTTATTGTTTTTACCTAGTAGTGATATATTGTCTTTAATTTTGTTAAAATTTGTCGTGAAGTGTTTATTTTGTACAGCAAAATTTTCATTGTTCCGAAATATATTGTTGAATGTTTGAAAATTGGTTTTATAAATTCTTGATTTATATTCCACGGGTTTTTCTCCACCGTTCTTTTTCATAGCAGGCCCAGTCGTAAGAGAATATACGGCTACTTTTTCGAATCCACAAGTTAGTGGGTCTAGAACAAACATCTCTTTATTTTATTTTGTTTGCTGTATTCTAAAAAAATGCAACACTTAAACTTCTCAAGTGAAACTTATTTTCCCGCTTAGAAGCCAAACCATGTTTACAATGCTCTCCGCCGCGCTCTCCTATAGAATATAGAAAAAACGATGCGCTGATTGGCCGACAAATCACGTGATCACTTGGATTACCGAGTCTGGTAATTACACGGCTTTCACACAAGCGAGGGAAAAGGAAGCAAAATGAACGATTCTTTGTTGACAAGTAGAAAATGGCTAATCGCTTTGTCTGATTAAGTTTTGGTTGAATAAAATCAATATAATATTAAACTAGAGTAAATTCTGTATATGTTTCATATCTGTTACATGGAAAATTTCAAGTTTTTTGTGTTAAAAATATCCAGCCAAACTGAACCTTAATGGGAATAACAAGAAATACGACTAAAAATCATGGATTTTACGAATTTAGGTGATCAGGATCCCATGTAACACTTTTGCTTAGCAGTAGTGGTTACAATAGGAATTGTATAAAAGAAAATACATTGGCATGCATACGTTTCTGGTGAAGCGAAACTCAAAAAATTGCCAAACCAATGTCTGGCAGGCAATCAAATGGAACGTGTTTTTTTACATATGACAGCTGACATTTTATATGCCAACGGGCAGGTTGTTGATATACATGACCAGACTTAGGTCGAGTAAAATTCGTACATTAGCAAAAAACTGTAAATAAGGGTTTGAAAATAACAGAAATTCAAATCTTATAAAAATTCCCGGAATCCGCCATTATGAAAAGTTTCCTTAAATACATCGAGAGCCTTCGTGAGCTCGACGACGACATGTACAGATTTTATATCGCCTCAGAAAAGAAGGCCTCACAATTGAAAGATTTTTACACCCCTTCAAAAACTCAGCAAGATGGTGAGCTAACGTTCGTACTTGGCTCGTTGTCCCTACTAGGCTTTGTGGTCTACAAGCATTTGTAACAACATGCATATAATAAAAAGATATGTCAGAAAAAACACATATCGTTACAGAGGAGGAAGCAGAAAAGCTGAGCAATATCTACAACACTCTTGAACATCTCTGGACAGGCCACAAAGGTATCCGACTGCTTGCGAAAGAGAGCGGCCTATCAAAAAAGAAGGTTACCCACTGGCTATCCAGGCATCTGCTCTGGCTACGACATATTCGGTGCCCTAGAAATATTGATTACCCCCACTTCACTATTACAGCACCGAACGAGATGCATCAATTTGATTTACTGTACATGCCTCATGATAGGTTGTATAGAAATACGTACAAGTACATATTGACAGGGGTCGACGTGGCTTCGAGATACAAGGTAGCAAGACCCCTCCGTACCAAAAAAGCCAGCGAGGTCGCGGATATGTTGAAGGACATTTATAAGGCAGGACCCCTTCAATACCCCAAAACCTTTCAATGTGATAACGGTAGCGAGTTTAAATCGGATGTAACGAAGCTGCTAGAGGGTAAAGGTGTGGAAATTAAGAGGGCCACCACTAAATATCACCATACGTTTACAGCCTTTGTGGAGAGCTATAACAGGGTACTCGCGAAAGGCTATTCAAACCCCAGGATGCCCAGAAGCTGGCTTCGGATGAGACCAGCAGTATATGGGTCAAGCATCTGTATACCATCGTGAAGGGTCTTAACAATACAAAGACTGCTATGATTGATATGAAACCCAACAAGGCAATCAAGCTTGAGGAGGTACCGCTTGCAAAAAGTCAAGAATACCCCGAAGAGAGGCCCTTACCTGATGATGGATTGTTTTTATACCTACTGCAACCGGGTGAAGAGCACGGTGACTCGAAAAGACGTGCCACCGGCGCCTTTTGGAGTAGGAAAATGTATAGGTTGGACAAAATAGTAGCAGGTAGTCGCACGCTATACTATTTGAAGGATGGTCCCGATCGCAGCTTCGTGTCAGAGGAACTCATGCATATACCAGAGGACGTTCAGATACCTCCGGAACATGTGAAGGATTGGTAAAGAGGCCTCAATTTTAACTACCCCGTAAGTAGTTAAAATTTACCGTCTGTCTAGTCCCATATTGCCGGAACACGCAGATCGTACAGGTCATCCCTAGTAAGATCGACCAGCCTGAAATGGTTCCTGAACCGTTCTATATGCCCCTCTTCCTCAAAACGATTAAAGGCGTGTATGCCGTTGGGGTTACCGATGACAACAATCTCCTCCGCCAGCGGGTAGTTGTCACTAAACCACAGCCTCTTCTTGCTAATATTACGCATCTGAACACGCGTACAATAATACGGAAGATGATCGTCATCATCCTGTGCGCTGTGCTTACGGTGGATTATGATGACGTTGTCTTTACCAGGGTCCTGGGCATTGGGTATATGCCTTTGTCGAAGCCTTGCATTTTCCTGGGCCTGTGCCGCAAGTTGTCGATCCCTATCCTCGAGCTCATCCCCCAACACCATGAGCTGGTTGTCCCTATCCTCAATTTTATCACCGAGTAGGGCCAGGGCCCCATCCCTGTCCTCTAGGGTCTGGCGATGCTTTTTAAGCATATCTTGTAACTTTTGGACACCTGCCCGGGCTAGCCATTTGATTACTCCCGCAGCTTTGGGTTTCCTACTACGATGCACAATCTCCAGGGCGCCATCTAGCGTCACGAAGACGTCATGCGGATTTTTCGACTTACCAAGGGGGCCCGGCGGAGATGCCCCTTTGGACCCCACTATTTCACACCTGGTATATAGGAAATTTGAAGGTATTGGCATATTTTCAACTTTTTCAAGACCTAAAAACCTCCCCAGATCGGCCCTTTTGAACATAGGTTGGTCCTGGTTGTTGGACAAGGTTTCAATTGCTCCTGCATGGAACGAAAGCTGTGACGACATCTTTTCTATTATAGCAACGTAGGCCAGAGAATTTCATTCATTCTAGAATCCTCCAAGCCCTGGGGTGTTCCAATCTGACATACAAGCAGGAGTGTTTGGATTTTTTCAACCCGGTCTTGATGTCATCCCAGTCGGAGATGAGATTCGTTTCCTCATCAATTAGCCTCATATCTGACCGCTCATGAGGGTACCAGGTGTACAATTGTTTCTTCTGTCTTCGCAAATTCTTTGATAAAGCACTTTAGGATTGGGTTAGTAGCCATAAACTATGTTTGCGATGCCTACCACTGACGGCCAATTCAAGCAAAGGCTGTCGACGTTTATCAAGACTCTCGTTGGCAATGCAGTCATCCACAACAAACAATGTCAACTCGCCTGGCAGTAACGACGACCATTTCGAAATCCATTCGAACAGCTGATCCTTAGGATCGATCAGGAACACGTAATCATCCTTCCAGAGTGCAGCTCTATCGAGGTAGGTGGAATTCCAACGTATTGTAGGACACAGTATCACAATGTAGTGATACTGTGCCCTATACTCATTTTCCAATAGGTTTAGGACACATTGTGTTTTCCGCAGCTTGTGGGTCCTGCGGAAAATTGCTGTGTGTGGCTCTTTAAAGAACGTCCACCATTTACTAATAGTTGGCCCACTTTCGATCGCAGACTTTCGAAACGACCCCGTCACATTCGGGGCAGATCAGCACACCCCCATGGTTATTCTCTAAAAGACCCCGACAGGCAGGGCAGAGCTTAGTATTTTTTTGGGTCCGGTATTCCAAGGGTAGAGGATCAAAAAGTATCTTACCCTCTAGGTACCTCAATATCCTGCGGTACCTCTCAACGAGCAGTGCCTTTTCCTTGCTCTCAGGGGGTGCTTCGATGAGTTCGATGTACTGGGGTTTGAGATTGTATGTGAGTAGGGTATACAAAAGCCGGTAATCGTTATCCTGCTTAAGCTCTCGAATCTCCCTGTCAATATCAAGAGGGTCTACCTTGTATTCGATAACAGGGTCCTTACATTTTGTACGCCGCCTCTCCCTCGCCTTAGCAAGGCAACCCATACAACTCTTCGTTCGACCATTTCCCCTAATCTTGAACATGTCCAGGGTTAACAGTTTTTTACATTTCGAGCAACATTTGACCTCCATTTATTACCCAGTCAGCCCCATCGGAAAGCGTCGGATCCATTTTCTATTTTGCCTTAAGAGGCAAAATAGAAACATTACCATGCGGTCTATTTCGGAGGTATCAGGGACTTCTTATACCAGCCCTGTTTAATCGCGTCAAATAGGATTGCTGCTGTCATATACCCGGCTAGCTTCAGGCCGTCCTCCAAGTCCATCTTTTCCCCGGGCCTGGAAACACCTAAAGCTTTTTTGCCCCATGGCGATTAGTATAGTGTACGATACTAACCTGACAGACTCCCAAAGTGAGTCAATGACCATCGTTTCCTTCGGACTTATATTGCTGTCATCGTGTTTACTTGCCATTTATTAAGTGAAAATCATTGCATCTTGAAAATATCGATATTTGGTTGAAATTTGCCCTGTTTTCCCTGCTGAGGCTCTGGATTAGTAGCTGGCTTGTTAGATTCATTTCCACCCCTGCCACACCTGTACCAGACACCAACCCCTATCGCCAACACTGCAAGCGTACCCACCCCATAAAGGTATAGATCCGTTGACTTGCTAGAACCTGCGACAGGTTCTTGATCTTCTTGTGAAGGTTCTTTGCCCACGTTATTCTGTTTGTTGGCCTTGTTCTTACGGTTCCATTCAACAAGTCTCTTACCAGCCGCAACACGACCCTCATTTTTCTTGGTTATGAACCTCTCTTCTTGTTTCTGAACATCTTCACTCATTTATTACAGTAGCCCGAGGCTCTTCCTTATCCTCCACCACCCCATCCTTCTTTTTATAAATATGCCGTGCTGTGTGGCCTGCAACGAGTAGTGGTGCTAGACATCTCCCAATGGTACAATACACCAGAATACCAAGATCTGTTATGGAGTCTCGGATTATAGGGCCTTCCTCCATATCTCGACGTAATTCATCTATATTGTCGATATCCACGAAGTTCCCAATCATGCTGGCATATAGACTGATCACGTGAGTAGACAGTGCTTTTGCCGTCTTCTCCCCCTTCTCCTGGAGTTCCCGCTGTACATACTCTGTATGTACCTTATCGATAGCCTCCACCGGAGCCTTGTTAACAAACCCCTCGGTACATTTTTTGGGCAGTAGGTGCCCTTTACCCTTGTGTAAAGCCTCCTTTAAAATTTGACGTTTATCAATGGGGTTCTCAATCTGCTCATAGGTTCCTGCAGAGGCTGTGTCGAATACTTGTGCAAGATCTGACATTCTCTTTATTAGTAGTCGATGTCGACATAGAACATAGGCAATCAAGGCATACTGTAGGCCTATGGCGATTAGTAAGCATATGTCCATTTATACCAGACGCAGACGCAGACGCAGACGCAGACACAGACGCCAACGGATATCGCTAATATGGCCAGCATACCTACACCCGCTGACCGTACGGAACTGCTGGTTCCCGAAGAGGTTTTGGCTGCGGGCTCTGCCAACTTGTGGCCCGGGCTCACAAGCGGGGATGTATGCACGCCGTCATCGTGCACGACCCTTTTTATCATAAAACGCCGAGAGCCCAAGCTTGTTCTGTTCATACGTGACCATACCCTGCTCATGTACCCGAAAAACCTACATTTTTAGCCCTGTCCATACCACCATTTAGCACACTCAGGTATCTCCCCCTGTCAGAGCGTTCTGTCGTTTGGACTTTCCCTTACAAGAAATTTGGTGTTATCTTTACCCTCGACAAAAATAGCACTTAGCTGTCAGAGCAATCATCCGAAAACCAATGAATTCCGCTTTGAATACCCCTTCCGTCCGACTTGAGTACTTATCGGGGACGAGCCAATTTTTCACGTCCTCATCATACTCGTCAACCAGTTCGGGGCGAAACGGCATCCCTCAACTCTTCTCCCGATATGACAAAGTAGGCGCTGTCGGTGTCCATGTAGATGTACTCAAAGTCCCGACGATCAACGTACTTGCCAGAATTAAACCCTATTACGGCTACTTGATTTACCCATGCGTTCCACAACTCCTGGTTCTGTTTGGAGAGCATGTCAAAGTCGTCAGGCCTCGGGTACATCCCCTCGACCTCTTTCACAATCAGGGCATGCCTCTTTTCCAGCTCCCTCACAAACTGTTTAAACCAGGGCCTTGGGATTCTCGTGCTCAATGAACGTCGGGTGGTTATTCAAGCTATCAGCAATAGCAAACACTTATTGGAACATGTTTTGAAAGGTATGTTAGATCAGAGGTTTGGTGGTAATTTAAGGGTGATAGGACGGCCACAAAGTCAAATACCAGGTAGTGGAGATATGGCCTGAACTCCTTCTGGAAGTACCTCTTGATTTTGGGCGGTTTCTCACAGTCCAACTGCCGTGACGAGGTTGTACCCCTATTCTCTATCTTCCTTTCCTTAGACTGGGTTGCAGCGTAATGAGCCTTGTCCGCTTTGGTTCTCTCGGACAGGCAGTGACATCCGTGCCACCTACAGCCATTGTACTCGGAAACAGTTTTTGTGATAGGTTCATACCCATCTACCTTCCATTCTTTTTTGCCCTCACGGATAACACGTTTACCGCCATGACCGCATAAGGCATGATGAATATGTCTTCCGTTTTGCTTTGATATGTATTCTAGCCATTTTGAGGCCCATAACTATACCCCTCATCGTAAAAGACCTTCTCGGCCCTGCCCGGCATACGTTTAACCTTCCCCCTTTGAAAATGATCGTCGTCTTGACACCCTCGCATTCGTTCCTTTTATGTCGAGTGAGGGATGAGGCTAAATTGATCTTCTGTTTACATATTTCACACTCCCAGTGTTGAGTCAGCACGTCTAAATTCCTTGATGTAGAAACGGTGGCCGTCCATCATTCGAAGATTGATACTATCCAGGCCTTTTTGTGTTGCCTTTGACCATAGACGAGTCGCCATGGTGCCTTATCAGAGTTTGTCTTGGCTCAAATACCCTATTATTAACCCTTGAACTGCTTGGCAGCCCCCTCCAAATCCACCAGCCTTGTGGGTCTGACGTCCTTACGCTTAAGCTTAGGGTCCCCGTAGTACTCTCGAGCCAAGGTGAGAGCTGTTTTTGTTAGACGTTCCATTCCCCTTACTACATCTGCCCTCTCCCTTACCGCAAGACATCTCCAGAAAAACAGGTTGTCCATTCTGGCCTCTTCACCATCCATGGCGTAAATACACCTCTTGACCCTCAACCAGCCCGGGATAGGGCCGCATCCCCAAGAGGGGTTCACGCGTACTGATCACCTTGATCTGCATATGACCAAAGATAATTTTACCCTCATAGGCTCCCGGGGTCTCTGTTGTCCTAAACAGGTGGTAAATAGCCCTGGTCCAGAACTCGTGATCATCCAGATTCAGGCGCTTCATCTCACATTCTTCTACCAACGCTTCTATTTCGGCGACCGCTTGATAGTGACCCGGAGCTCCTAGTTTTGTGGTAATCGGATGCGTCGCTCCCACCCTTGTAGATAATCACAGCTGAAGCTATAGACAACCTTAACGCGCATTTCTATATGTTGCATAATTTTTTGCATAATCGAGTCCCTTAGGTGTGTGATTCAAAGTTTTATTAAACCGCCATGTTTTGACCCGATTTCCATCCTCTAACATATGGATATCATCCCCGGGGCCTTGATATTCAATATCTTCCTCGGGGCCTTGAATATCCTCCGCGTAGTCCTCCCTTGCCTCCTGTTCAATCTCATCGTGGAGCTTTGTACCTGAAATTTGTTCCTTTGCCTTGTTGTAGTAGAAGGCAACGGTATTCCCGCACACTCTGTAGTCGATCGGCAAGAGCGTCGCGAGTTGCTGTCACTGGTGGCCGACACGGTGTTATATAGTTTACTGATGACATTTTTAAAACGCAACTCATCTTTATTATATACACAGTTTTTTGAAAAATGGGTGGCTCTGGCATTTGCTCAATTTACTTTGACGAAAAGTTGTGACGTCACAAGCAAAATTGTGTATAATATTTTTTATGAGAGTTTGACCGTGTTTTTGCAAAATTGTGGATATTCTGTAGCTCCACTCTAGCTTCCCGATATGACTCGGCAATCTTTTCAATACCAACGTAAACGTCCAAGGTCAGCCCTTTTAAAAAGCGGCTGGTTTTGATTGTCGGAAAGGGTGTCAATGTCTCCGTGTTGAACTTAACCTTTATTGACATCTTTCTAATATAACAACGTATAGCCAGAAGATTTCGCCGTGGTCACCCAAGGATTTTATAGCTTCGGGGGTGCTCCAATCTCACGTACAAGCATGCATGCTTGGATTTTTTCAACTCGGCCTTGATATCCGACCAGTCTGAAATAAGGTTCGTCTCTTCATCGATTAGCCTCATGTCACTCCTTTCGTGAGGGTACCATAAAAACAGGGCCTTCTTCTGCCTCCTCAAATTTCCTGGCAAAGCCGTATACGCTTGTGTTAACAGCCACAAACTATGCTTCCTATGCCTACCCGAGACCGCCAATTCAAGCAGCGGCTGCCTTTTCTTGTCGAGACTCTCGTCGGATATCATATCGTTAACTATGAAGAGACTCTCCTCACCTGCCAACAGCGATGAAAGTCTTCCTATCCATTCGAATAGCTGGTCCTTTGGGTCTATCAGGAACACGTAAGGGTCCTTCCAGAGCGTTCCCTTTCCAAATAGGTGGTATTACATCGTAGGGTAGGACAAAGTATCACTATGTTATGATAGTGTTTTTTATTTTCATTTTCCAGTAAATCAGGACACGTTGTGTTTTTCCGCATGACCGCGGGCCTGTAAAGATAGCCGTATGTGGACTTTTAATAACATCTAGCATCATTTACTAATAATATAACCACTTTTTATTATGGATTATTGAATATACTCCGGCACAGCTTTAAACATATCAACACACCACCGTGATTGTTTCACCAAAGACCCCCGGCAGGCAGGCGCAGAGCTTGGCATTTTTGGGTCTTATATTCAAGGGGTAGTGGAGAATACCTTAATTGCCTACAAGGCACCGCAAGTACCTTACGATATCTCTCAATTAGCAGTGCCTTTTCCTGGCTGACATCGGTTGGCGCTACGATGAGCTCGGTGTACCGGGGTATGATACCATATGTCAACATGGGTATACAAAAAGTAAATAATTTTCATCCTGCTGAATTTCCCTAATTTCCGCATCAGTGGCACGGATGTCTACCTTTTGTTCAATAAGAGGGTCCTTTTTAACATGCCGATTCCGTCTTGCCTTATCCAGGCATTTTATACAGCCTTTTGTCCTACCATTACCCCTAATCTTGAACATGTCCAGGGCTAAAGACTTTTTTGCAATTTGGAACAACATTTTTTACTTTCCATTTACTATCCAGAGACTCGCCTTGTGCAATGCCCTGGCAACATCAGCAACCGTTGGAGACCTACCTGTTTCCATATATTTAAACGGAATCTTGTGGTGAATATACAAATATTCATAGTTTTCCCATGTCATTCCCTCAGAAAACTGGGCCTCAATGAGACCTCTACAGATAGTCATTAGCTCATACAAGGGCTGGTTGCCGGAGTGGCACTTTGTGCGACGTTTGCGTGATGTCTTGCTAATATTGAGGCAATTTAATGCACTGTTGATTTAGCTGACCACAGGGCTTGATCCTGAAATTGTCCAGGGTTAAGACTTTTTTGCATTTTGAGCAATCCTTACCCTCCTCCATTTCTATTTACCCCTTAGGGCAAATAGAAAATTTTACCGGGCGCTCTATTTGGTTTAGGGACAATGGACCCCGGGAGCCATCCCTTCTTGACGGCCATTTCACGAGAAGCTCGGCCTGCCGCGAAGTACGCCGTCATCTTGAGGACATCGTTCATATCGATTTTTGCAGATGGACGTGAAATACCCAGGATTTTCTTGCCCTCAAGGGCATAAGCGAAGATAAAACTAAGGTCACAACGGTCTCATATAGCATATCCAGGATCTTCTTCTCTTTTGGGGTAACGTTGCTTGACATTTATATTAGAGCATTTTAAAGAATTCAGGATGAGCCTTGCCCTTTTGAGGTTCGGGGGTTGGTTTGTGGGTTTCTCCGCCATTTTTGCAACCCTGCCAAATTTATACCATACGCCAACTCCTATCGCGAGCACGGCCAAGGTCCCAGCACCATAAAGGTATTTATCCATGGACTGTACGGAGTGGATCAGAAGAGGCTTTGGACTGCAGGCTCTACAGCGCCCTCTTGTTGCTTCATTTATTCCTTTCTTTTCTTCATCAGTGCTGCCAACTTGTGACCCTGGGCCACACGCCCCGGATGCTTTGCAGCCCTTGTAATGACTCGCTCTTCTTGTTTCTCTTCTTCACTCATTTTATTATAGCACAGCCTCCGCCTCCTACACCTCCTCCTGTTTCTTTTTACCCATATGGCCGAGCCGTATGGCCCGCTACGAGGAGTGGGGCTAAACCACCTCCCAATAGTGCAGTATACAAGGATACCTAGATCTGTCATGGAGTCTCGGATTATAGAATCTTCTTCGATATCTCGACGTAATCCATTAACATTGTCGATATCCACTATATTTTCCAATCATGCTAGCATAGAAGCTGATAACATGGGTAGACAGTGCCCTGGCTGTCTTTTCCCCCTGTTGCGTGGAGTTCTCGCTGTACGTAGTCGGTATGGACCTTGTCGATAGCCTCATCAGGGGCCTTGTCGTCCAAAGCCCTCTGTGCATTTTTTCGGAAGTAGGTGCCCTTTACCTTTCTTCAGGGCCTCTTTCGGACCTGACGCTTATTGATAGGTTTTTCTATCTGCTCATAGGTTTCTGCAGAGGCTGGTGTCGAATATTTGTGCAAGATCTGACATTCTCTTTATTAATAGTCGATATCGGAGGAAGCAAAATGCGATCATGGCATACGGTAGGATTATAGCGATATACAAACACGCCTCCATTTTATTCCCCTAAACCACAAGCGGAACAGGTATGTACGCCATCGTCATGTACAACTCTTTTGACATAAAACGCCGAGAGGCCTAGCTTGTTTTGTTCGTACGTGATCATACCCTGCTCATGACCCAAAAACCTACATTTTTGGCCATGTCTAAACCGCCCTTTAGCGCAACTCAGGTATCTACCCCAGGTCACAGCATTTTGTCTCTTTGACATCCCCTTACATGAAAATTTAGTACCTTCTTTACCTTGATGAAATAACACTTGGCTGTCAGGGCAATCATCCGAAACCCCAATAAATTCCGCCTTAAAATAACCCTCCTGTTAGACTCGCGAGTACTTATCGGTGACGAGCCAGTTTTGTACATCCCCATCATACTCGTCAAGCAGTTCGGCGTGAACGACATCCCTCAACTCTTCCCCGGAGATGGCAAAATAGGCACTGTCAGTGTCCATGTAAATGTACTCAAAGTCTCGACGATCCACGTACTTCTCCAGAAAATCGTAAAAAATTCGAGCATGCGAAGCTTGGCTAGTTGGTACACTGCAATACCACACTGGTAGCCCTATCGATAGTACACTTGTGCTTGCCCCTTCTTACCTGATACGCATCTCAAATCTCTTCAAGGTCCTCGAGGTACGGGCTTCGCAGGGCTGCATCAACCTCCTTTTCATCCCTCGTAAACGTGGTATTTGCGTACCTCGCCAAATCTTCAATCATCTTGCCGTAGAACGAGTTGCCTTTCAACTTTGCTGTATCCCCCGCAATACGCCTGTCGGGGTCTTTATCAGCCTGTCGTCGTGCATCAGCAATCTCTTCCGGGAACCATTCAAAGGCCTGCCTCTAGCATACTTGAAAACTGGTAAAAGGCAGTCACTTTCAACCCATGGTCAAGGTACCATTTTAGTACAGGGGTATACAGTAGGATTTTTTCAGCCTTTAGCAACCCAAAAAGCTTACGTGTTCCAGGTACACGCTTGCGACCTGTAGTTTTCAAGTATTCGTGCATGCGCTCTGGTATTTGTTTATCAGATATTTCCTTGACGACAAACAGGGGAGCCATTTCGCCGAATTTGTCACGCAGATTTTCAGGTACTTCGATATCAACCTGGGCAAACCCAAACAACGACCCATCCGCCACACCTCGCGCGCCAGTAGCTCTAATTATGTGCTGATGTCGGTGTGCCACATTGATCAACTGTTCCTTCCCACAAGGAAAGTCCTGCAGCAAGGTACTTGGGTAGAGCATATTTGCGTCATACCCTAGAATAGTCTCACATTCGTGTGTTCCTTGTACACGTGAGACCTGATACCTGTCACGTCTCGTTCATGGTGCCTACAGAATACGATCGCGGACCGCCCACCATCCCTGTCCGCAAAAGGTCGTAGGCCTCATTCCTCTGGCATTTTTCACATTTCCGTACCTCCTTGCACCTTACAGGTCTTGTGTAGCAAGAGTCCTTACACCTATGCCTACATGGGTCTCCCGGGGCGTATAGCTCTAACTTTGGGTTCACCGTAGGACTTGTTCAATACGTAGCGCATCGATACGCCTGGATACTGACCGCGTCCTTCAAAAATCTATCTCGTCATCGTAATACTGCAACCTCGTCCTGCCCACGGCTTCAATGAACGGTTCCACATCGGCTAGGTTGTACTCACCGAACCAGTCATCATGGTGACGCAGCCTCGCCTGTAAAACTCAGCGCAGAATGTCTCGTACTCTTCGCGGGATAGTGTGTTTTTCCACCTAGTCGGCTATAAAAATCCTCTGCGCGTCAGGTCCAACATTGTTCAGCTTGTCGTGGCTCGTTAGCCACTCATATGGAAACATGAGCTTCTCGAGCTTATTCCACATTTGCACCAACCGGCATAGCTCAGCCAGGGAGCAAGGACATTTTTGATATCTAAAAACTTAAATCTTGAGGTAGTGAGGAACATGTAGTCATTATCTTTTTTCGCCACCTTGATATTATCGCCTTGATTCAGGTTTGATGTCGTATTGCCCTGAATTAAACCCTTTTACAGCTACTTGATTTACCCACTCGTTCCACAACTCCCGGTTCTTTTTGGAGAGCATGTCAAAGTCGTCGGGCCTCGGGTACATTCTCTCGACCTCTTTCACAATGAGGGATGCCTCTTTTCCCAGCATCCTCCACAAACTGTTTAACAAAACCTTGGGGTCCTCGTGCTCAATGAACGTCTTGCGACTACTCAAACTATCAGCAATACCAACACTTATCGGAACATGTCTCGAAAAACGTATGTTAGATCGGATTTTTGCTGGTAATTAAAGGCGATAAGAGGGTCTTCGAAATCAAATACCAGTAGTGGGGGATTTTGGTCTGAACGCCTTCTGAAGTACCTCTTGATTTTAGGTGGTTTCTCACATTCCCAAGCCGTGACGAGGTCGTAGCCCTTTTCCCGTATCATCCTTTCCATTAGACCGGGGTTGCAGTATAATGGATTCTTGTTCGCTTTGGTTCTCTCGGACAGACAGGACATCCCGTGCCACTTACAACCATTGTACTCGTAAATGGTCTTTGCGGACAGGCTCATAGCCATCAATTTTCCACTCCCTTTTGCCATCATGGATAACACGTCAGATCCCCTCAACCCCCGCCCATGACCCGCATTAGGCATGTGGATATGCCTTCTGGTTAGTTTTGACATGTATTCTATCCATTTTGATGCATCATAGCTATACCCCTCATCGCAAAAGACCTTCTCGGCCCTTGCCCGGCATACGTTTGACCTTCCATCCTTGCAAAATGATCGTCGTCTTGACACCCTCGCATTCGTTCCTTTTATGCCGCGTAAGGGAAAGCCGTAATTAAAACTTCTGTTTACATACCTCGCATTCCCTGTGTTGGGTCAGCACATCTAAATCCTTGATGTAAAAACAGTGCCCGTCCAGCATACCAAGATTTGATGCCATCTAAAACCTTTTTTGTGTTGCTTTTGACCATAGACGAGTCGCCATGGTGCCTTTCTCGGAGTTTGTCTTGGGGTTCAAAGACCCTAATGTTGACCTTGAATGCTTGGCAAACCCCTCCAAAATCCAACCAGTCCCGTAGGCCTGACGTCCTTACGCTTAAGCTTAGGGTCCTCGTAGTAATCCCAGGCTAGGGCGAGGGCTGTTTTTGTTAGACGTTCTGTTCCCCGTACTACATCTACCCTCTCCGTTACCGCAAGATATCTCCAGAAGCATAGGTTGTCCGTTCTGGCATCCTCACCATCCAGGGCGTAGATGCACCTTTTTTTCGCAACCAATCCGGGAGAGGGCCGCATCCCAAGAGGAGTTCACGCGTGCTTATCACCTTGATCTGTACGTGACCAAAAATAATTTTGCCTTCAGACGCTCCCGGGGTCTCGGTGATCCTAACAGGTGGTTAAATAAGGCCTTGGTCCAGAACTCGTGATCCTCCAGATCGAGGCGCTTCATTTCGCATTCTTCTACAAACGCTTGGATTTCGGCGATGCTTGATATTGAACCTGGAGCTCTTAGTTTTGTGGTAATCAGACACATCGCCCCCACCCTTGTAAATATCACAGCTGAAGCTGTACACAACTTTAACGCGCATTTCTATATGTGACGTAATTTTTTGCACAATCGCGTCCTTCAGGGATTGATTCAAATGTTTATTGAACCGCCATGTTTTGATCCTATTTCCATCCCCCAACATCTGGATATCGTCCCCGGGGCCTTGATATTTAATATCCTCCGTGTAGTCCTCCATTGCCTCCTGTTCAATCTCATCGTGAAGCGTTGTACCTCCCGAAATTTGTTCCTCTGCCCTGTTGTAATAGAATGCAACGGTATCCCGCACACTCTGTAGTCGATCGGCAAGAGCGTCGCGAGTTGCTGCCACTGGTGCCGACACGGTGCTATATAGTTTGCTGATGGCATTCTTAAACCAACTCATCCCTTTCTTATATACACCACATTTGTCCGAAGATTACATTTTTATTGCGCATGCGTTGATGATCAGTGGTCTTTTGCTGATGATCAACGATATTTTGTGCAATGGAGCGTGATGAAAAGTTGTGACGTCACAAGTGAAATTGTGTATGATATTTTTTTATGAGAGTTTGACCCGTGGTTTTTATAAAGGTGTGTTTATATTCCATCTCTACACTAGCTACCGTTGTACTCAAACGGATTGATACCGTTAGAATGTCAATGAAATGTAGTTTTTGAAACTGTCTCTATTTCGTTCAGCGCGCGCTAACGGCTAGCATTGGTCCCACAGTAAAATATGACTTATTTATCTAAATTTTTAAGTAAAGCGCTACTACAACGCCCAGTGTAATTGCTGAGTTCCAGCAATCATGCCAAATTAAGAAGAATGTTATTTCTTGGAGTCCAATTGTCTCATTTATCACATTTATAAGGTCAAATCCAAAATTAGTTCAATTAAGTCCCACAGTCAATCGTTTCACTGTTAAAAGCGATGCAACCTAGTAATATGAGAAAAATAACGCTAAATACATGTTGGTGGCGATATGTGACGCCAACCGTTGTACTCAAACGGACTGATACCGTTAGAAAAGTCAATGAAAGGTAGTTTATGAAACTGTGTCTATTTCTTAAGCCCGCGCTAACAGCTAGGATGGTCCCACATTAAAAAATGACTTATTTATCTAAATTTTTAATAAAGCGCTACCTCATCGCCAGTGTAATTGCTGAGTCCCAGCAATCATGTCAAATTAAGAATGAATGTTATTTCTTGGAGTCCAATTGTCTCATTTATCACATTTATAAGGTCAAAGTCCACAATCAGTTCAATTAAGTTCCCACAGTCAATCGTTTCACTGTTAAAAGCGATGCAGCTAGTAATATCAGAAAAATATCGCTAAATACATGTTGGTACGAATATGTGACGCAACCGTTGTAACTCAAACGGACTAATACCGTTAGAAAGTCAATGAAATGTAAGTTTATGAAACTGTCTCTATTTCTTCAGCGCGCGCCAACGGCTAGGATTGGTCCTACAGTAAAAAAATGACTTATTTATCTAAATTTTTAAATAAAGCGCTACCACAGCGCCCAGTGTAATCGTTGAGTTCCAGCAATCATGTCCAATTAAGAAGAATGTTATTTCTTGGAGTCCAATTGTCTCATTTATCATATTTTAAGGTCAAAGTCCAAAATCAGTTCAATTAAGTCCCAGAGTCAATCGTTTCACTGTTAAAAGCGATGCAACCTAGTAACATCAAGAAAAATATCGCTAAATACATGTTGGTACGAATATGTGACGCAACCGTTGTAACTCAAACGGATTGATACCGTTAGAAAAATCAATGAAATGTAGGTTTTGAAACTGTCTCTATTTCTTGCAGCGCGCTAACGGCTAGGATTGGTTCCACAGTAAAAATGACTTATTTATCTAAATTTTAAATAAAGCGCTACCACAGCGCCCAGTGTAATTGCTGAGTTCCAGCAATCATGTCAAATTAAGAAGAATGTTATTTCTTGGAGTCCAATTGTCTCATTTATCACATTTATAAGGTCAAAGTCCAAAAATCAGTTCAATTAAGTCCCACAGTCAATCGTTTCACTGTTAAAAAGCGATGCAACCTAGTAATATCAGACAAATATCGCCTAAATACATGTTGGTACGAATATGTGACGCAACCGTTGTAACTCAAACGGACTAATACCGTTAGAAAGTCAATGAATGTAAGTTATGAAACTGTCTCTATTTCTTCAGCGCGCGCCAACGGCTAGGATTGGTCCCACAGTAAAAAATGACTTATTTATCTAAATTTTTAAATAAAGCGCTACCACAGCGCCCAGTGTAATTCTGAGTTCCAGCAATCATGTCAATTAAGAAGAATGTTATTTCTTGGAGTCCAATTGTCTCATTTATCACATTTTAAGGTCAAAATCCAAAATCAGTTCAATTAAGTCCCACAGTCAATCGTTTCACTGTTAAAAGCGATGCAACCTAGTAACATCAGAAAAATATCGCTAAATACATGTTGGTACGAATATGTGACGCAACCGTTGTAACTCAAACGGACTGATACCGTTAGAAAGTCAATGAAATGTAGTTTATGAAACTGTCTCTATTTCTCAGCGCGCTAACGGCTAGGATTGGTCCCACAGTAAAAAATGACTTATTTATCTAAATTTTTAAATAAAGCGCTACCACAGCGCCCAGTGTAATTGCTGAGTTCCAGCAATCATGTCAAATTAAGAAGAATGTTATTTCTTGGAGTCCAATTGTCTCATTTATCACATTTATAAGGTCAAAGTCCAAAATCAGTTCAATTAAGTCCCACAGTCAATCGTTTCACTGTTAAAAGCGATGCAACCTAGTAATATCAGAAAAATATCGCTAAATACATGTTGGTACGAATATGTGACGCAACCGTTGTAACTCAAACGGACTGATACCGTTAGAAAGTCAATGAAATGTAGTTTATGAAACTGTCTCTATTTCTTCAGCGCGTGCTAACAGCTAGGATTGGTCCCACAGTAAAAAATGACTTATTTATCTAATTTTTAAATAAAGCGCTACCACAGCGCCCAGTGTAATTGCTGAGTTCCAGCAATCATGTCAAATTAAGAAGAATGTTATTTCTTGGAGTCCAATTGTCTCATTTATCACATTTATAAGGTCAAAGTCCAAAATCAGTTCAATTAAGTCCCACAGTCAATCGTTTCACTGTTAAAAGCGATGCAACCTAGTAATATCAGAAAAATATCGCTAAATACATGTTGGTACGAATATGTGACGCAACCGTTGTAACTCAAACGGACTGATACCGTTAGAAAGTCAATGAAATGTAGTTTATGAAACTGTCTCTATTTCTTCAGCGCGCGCTAACGGCTAGGATTGGTCCCACAGTAAAAAATGACTTATTTATCTAAATTTTTAAATAAAGCGCTACCACAGCGCCCAGTGTAATCGCTGAGTTCCAGCAATCATGTCAAATTAAGAAGAATGTTATTTCTTGGAGTCCAATTGTCTCATTTATCACATTTATAAGGTCAAAGTCCAAAATCAGTTCAATTAAGTCCCACAGTCAATCGTTTCACTGTTAAAAGCGATGCAACCTAGTAATATCAGAAAAATATCGCTAAATACATGTTGGTACGAATATGTGACGCAACCGTTGTAACTCAAACGGACTGATACCGTTAGAAAGTCAATGAAATGTAGTTTATGAAACTGTCTCTATTTCTTCAGCGCGCGCTAACGGCTAGGATTGGTCCCACAGTAAAAAATGACTTATTTATCTAAATTTTAAAATAAAGCGCTACCTCAGCGCCCAGTGTAATTGCTGAGTTCCAGCAATCATGTCAAATTAAGAAGAATGTTATTTCTTGGAGTCCAATTGTCTCATTTATCACATTTATAAGGTCAAAGTCCAAAATCAGTTCAATTAAGTCCCACAGTCAATCGTTTCACTGTTAAAAGCGATGCAACCTAGTAATATCAGAAAAATATCGCTAAATACATGTTGGTACGAATATGTGACGCAACCGTTGTAACTCAAACGGACTGATACCGTTAGAAAGTCAATGAAATGTAGTTTTGAAACTGTCTCTATTTCTTCAGCGCGCGCTAACGGCTAGGATTGGTCCCACAGTAAAAAATGACTTATTTATCTAAATTTTAAATAAAGCGCTACCACAGCGCCCAGTGTAATTGCTGAGTTCCAGCAATCATGTCAAATTAAGAAGAATGTTATTTCTTGGAGTCCAATTGTCTCATTTATCACATTTATAAGGTCAAAGTCCAAAATCAGTTCAATTAAGTCCCACAGTCAATCGTTTCACTGTTAAAAGCGATGCAACCTAGTAATATCAGAAAAATATCGCTAAATACATGTTGGTACGAATATGTGACGCAACCGTTGTAACTCAAACGGACTGATACCGTTAGAAAGTCAATGAAATGTAGTTTTTGAAACTGTCTCTATTTCTTCAGCGCGCGCTAACGGCTAGGATTGGTCCCACAGTAAAAAATGACTTATTTATCTAAATTTTTAAATAAAGCGCTACCACAGCGCCCAGTGTAATCGCTGAGTTCCAGCAATCATGTCAAATTAAGAAGAATGTTATTTCTTGGAGTCCAATTGTCTCATTTATCACATTTATAAGGTCAAAGTCCAAAATCAGTTCAATTAAGTCCCACAGTCAATCGTTTCACTGTTAAAAGCGATGCAACCTAGTAATATCAGAAAAATATCGCTAAATACATGTTGGTACGAATATGTGACGCAACCGTTGTAACTCAAACGGACTGATACCGTTAGAAAGTCAATGAAATGTAGTTTTGAAACTGTCTCTATTTCTCAGCGCGCGCTAACGGCTAGGATTGGTCCCACAGTAAAAAATGACTTATTTATCTAAATTTTTAAATAAAGCGCTACCACAGCGCCCAGTGTAATTGCTGAGTTCCAGCAATCATGTCAAATTAAGAAGAATGTTATTTCTTGGAGTCCAATTGTCTCATTTATCACATTTATAAGGTCAAAGTCCAAAATCAGTTCAATTAAGTCCCACAGTCAATCGTTTCACTGTTAAAAGCGATGCAACCTAGTAATATCAGAAAAATATCGCTAAATACATGTTGGTACGAATATGTGACGCAACCGTTGTAACTCAAACGGACTGATACCGTTAGAAAGTCAATGAAATGTAGTTTTTGAAACTGTCTCTATTTCTTCAGCGCGCGCTAACGGCTAGGATTGGTCCCACAGTAAAAAATGACTTATTTATCTAAATTTTAAATAAAGCGCTACCACAGCGCCCAGTGTAATTGCTGAGTTCCAGCAATCATGTCAAATTAAGAAGAATGTTATTTCTTGGAGTCCAATTGTCTCATTTATCACATTTATAAGGTCAAAGTCCAAAATCAGTTCAATTAAGTCCCACAGTCAATCGTTTCACTGTTAAAAGCGATGCAACCTAGTAATATCAGAAAAATATCGCTAAATACATGTTGGTGCGAATATGTGACGCAACCGTTGTAACTCAAACGGACTGATACCGTTAGAAAGTCAATGAAATGTAGTTTATGAAACTGTCTCTATTTCTTCAGCGCGCGCTAACGGCTAGGATTGGTCCCACAGTAAAAAATGACTTATTTATCTAAATTTTTAAATAAAGCGCTACCACAGCGCCCAGTGTAATTGCTGAGTTCCAGCAATCATGTCAAATTAAGAAGAATGTTATTTCTTGGAGTCCAATTGTCTCATTTATCACATTTATAAGGTCAAAGTCCAAAATCAGTTCAATTAAGTCCCACAGTCAATCGTTTCACTGTTAAAAGCGATGCAACCTAGTAATATCAGAAAAATATCGCTAAATACATGTTGGTACGAATATGTGACGCAACCGTTGTAACTCAAACGGACTGATACCGTTAGAAAGTCAATGAAATGTAGTTTTTGAAACTGTCTCTATTTCTTCAGCGCGCGCTAACGGCTAGGATTGGTCCCACAGTAAAAAATGACTTATTTATCTAAATTTTTAAATAAAGCGCTACCACAGCGCCCAGTGTAATTGCTGAGTTCCAGCAATCATGTCAAATTAAGAAGAATGTTATTTCTTGGAGTCCAATTGTCTCATTTATCACATTTATAAGGTCAAAGTCCAAAATCAGTTCAATTAAGTCCCACAGTCAATCGTTTCACTGTTAAAAGCGATGCAACCTAGTAATATCAGAAAAATATCGCTAAATACATGTTGGTACGAATATGTGACGCAACCGTTGTAACTCAAACGGACTGATACCGTTAGAAAGTCAATGAAATGTAGTTTTGAAACTGTCTCTATTTCTTCAGCGCGCGCTAACGGCTAGGATTGGTCCCACAGTAAAAAATGACTTATTTATCTAAATTTTTAAATAAAGCGCTACCACAGCGCCCAGTGTAATTGCTGAGTTCCAGCAATCATGTCAAATTAAGAAGAATGTTATTTCTTGGAGTCCAATTGTCTCATTTATCACATTTATAAGGTCAAAGTCCAAAATCAGTTCAATTAAGTCCCACAGTCAATCGTTTCACTGTTAAAAGCGATGCAACCTAGTAATATCAGAAAAATATCGCTAAATACATGTTGGTACGAATATGTGACGCAACCGTTGTAACTCAAACGGACTGATACCGTTAGAAAGTCAATGAAATGTAGTTTTTGAAACTGTCTCTATTTCTTCAGCGCGCGCTAACGGCTAGGATTGGTCCCACAGTAAAAAATGACTTATTTATCTAAATTTTTAAATAAAGCGCTACCACAGCGCCCAGTGTAATCGCTGAGTTCCAGCAATCATGTCAAATTAAGAAGAATGTTATTTCTTGGAGTCCAATTGTCTCATTTATCACATTTATAAGGTCAAAGTCCAAAATCAGTTCAATTAAGTCCCACAGTCAATCGTTTCACTGTTAAAAGCGATGCAACCTAGTAATATCAGAAAAATATCGCTAAATACATGTTGGTACGAATATGTGACGCAACCGTTGTAACTCAAACGGACTGATACCGTTAGAAAGTCAATGAAATGTAGTTTTGAAACTGTCTCTATTTCTTCAGCGCGCGCTAACGGCTAGGATTGGTCCCACAGTAAAAAATGACTTATTTATCTAAATTTTTAAATAAAGCGCTACCACAGCGCCCAGTGTAATTGCTGAGTTCCAGCAATCATGTCAAATTAAGAAGAATGTTATTTCTTGGAGTCCAATTGTCTCATTTATCACATTTATAAGGTCAAAGTCCAAAATCAGTTCAATTAAGTCCCACAGTCAATCGTTTCACTGTTAAAAGCGATGCAACCTAGTAATATCAGAAAAATATCGCTAAATACATGTTGGTACGAATATGTGACGCAACCGTTGTAACTCAAACGGACTGATACCGTTAGAAAGTCAATGAAATGTAGTTTATGAAACTGTCTCTATTTCTTCAGCGCGCGCTAACGGCTAGGATTGGTCCCACAGTAAAAAATGACTTATTTATCTAAATTTTTAAATAAAGCGCTACCACAGCGCCCAGTGTAATTGCTGAGTTCCAGCAATCATGTCAAATTAAGAAGAATGTTATTTCTTGGAGTCCAATTGTCTCATTTATCACATTTATAAGGTCAAAGTCCAAAATCAGTTCAATTAAGTCCCACAGTCAATCGTTTCACTGTTAAAAGCGATGCAACCTAGTAATATCAGAAAAATATCGCTAAATACATGTTGGTACGAATATGTGACGCAACCGTTGTAACTCAAACGGACTGATACCGTTAGAAAGTCAATGAAATGTAGTTTATGAAACTGTCTCTATTTCTTCAGCGCGCGCTAACGGCTAGGATTGGTCCCACAGTAAAAAATGACTTATTTATCTAAATTTTTAAATAAAGCGCTACCACAGCGCCCAGTGTAATTGCTGAGTTCCAGCAATCATGTCAAATTAAGAAGAATGTTATTTCTTGGAGTCCAATTGTCTCATTTATCACATTTATAAGGTCAAAGTCCAAAATCAGTTCAATTAAGTCCCACAGTCAATCGTTTCACTGTTAAAAGCGATGCAACCTAGTAATATCAGAAAAATATCGCTAAATACATGTTGGTACGAATATGTGACGCAACCGTTGTAACTCAAACGGACTGATACCGTTAGAAAAGTCAATGAAATGTAGTTTTGAAACTGTCTCTATTTCTTCAGCGCGCGCTAACGGCTAGGATTGGTCCCACAGTAAAAAAATGACTTATTTATCTAAATTTTTAAATAAAGCGCTACCACAGCGCCCAGTGTAATTGCTGAGTTCCAGCAATCATGTCAAATTAAGAAGAATGTTATTTCTTGGAGTCCAATTGTCTCATTTATCACATTTATAAGGTCAAAGTCCAAAATCAGTTCAATTAAGTCCCACAGTCAATCGTTTCACTGTTAAAAGCGATGCAACCTAGTAATATCAGAAAAATATCGCTAAATACATGTTGGTACGAATATGTGACGCAACCGTTGTAACTCAAACGGACTGATACCGTTAGAAAGTCAATGAAATGTAGTTTTGAAACTGTCTCTATTTCTTCAGCGCGCGCTAACGGCTAGGATTGGTCCCACAGTAAAAAATGACTTATTTATCTAAATTTTAAATAAAGCGCTACCACAGCGCCCAGTGTAATTGCTGAGTTCCAGCAATCATGTCAAATTAAGAAGAATGTTATTTCTTGGAGTCCAATTGTCTCATTTATCACATTTATAAGGTCAAAGTCCAAAATCAGTTCAATTAAGTCCCACAGTCAATCGTTTCACTGTTAAAAGCGATGCAACCTAGTAATATCAGAAAAATATCGCTAAATACATGTTGGTACGAATATGTGACGCAACCGTTGTAACTCAAACGGACTGATACCGTTAGAAAGTCAATGAAATGTAGTTTATGAAACTGTCTCTATTTCTTCAGCGCGCGCTAACGGCTAGGATTGGTCCCACAGTAAAAAATGACTTATTTATCTAAATTTTAAATAAAGCGCTACCACAGCGCCCAGTGTAATTGCTGAGTTCCAGCAATCATGTCAAATTAAGAAGAATGTTATTTCTTGGAGTCCAATTGTCTCATTTATCACATTTATAAGGTCAAAGTCCAAAATCAGTTCAATTAAGTCCCACAGTCAATCGTTTCACTGTTAAAAGCGATGCAACCTAGTAATATCAGAAAATATCGCTAAATACATGTTGGTACGAATATGTGACGCAACCGTTGTAACTCAAACGGACTGATACCGTTAGAAAGTCAATGAAATGTAGTTTTGAAACTGTCTCTATTTCTTCAGCGCGCGCTAACGGCTAGGATTGGTCCCACAGTAAAAAATGACTTATTTATCTAAATTTTTAAATAAAGCGCTACCACAGCGCCCAGTGTAATTGCTGAGTTCCAGCAATCATGTCAAATTAAGAAGAATGTTATTTCTTGGAGTCCAATTGTCTCATTTATCACATTTATAAGGTCAAAGTCCAAAATCAGTTCAATTAAGTCCCACAGTCAATCGTTTCACTGTTAAAAGCGATGCAACCTAGTAATATCAGAAAAATATCGCTAAATACATGTTGGTGCGAATATGTGACGCAACCGTTGTAACTCAAACGGACTGATACCGTTAGAAAAGTCAATGAAATGTAGTTTATGAAACTGTCTCTATTTCTTCAGCGCGCGCTAACGGCTAGGATTGGTCCCACAGTAAAAAATGACTTATTTATCTAAATTTTTAAATAAAGCGCTACCTCAGCGCCCAGTGTAATTGCTGAGTTCCAGCAATCATGTCAATTAAGAAGAATGTTATTTCTTGGAGTCCAATTGTCTCATTTATCACATTTATAAGGTCAAAGTCCAAAATCAGTTCAATTAAGTCCCACAGTCAATCGTTTCACTGTTAAAAGCGATGCAACCTAGTAATATCAGAAAAATATCGCTAAATACATGTTGGTACGAATATGTGACGCAACCGTTGTAACTCAAACGGACTGATACCGTTAGAAAATCAATGAAATGTAGTTTTGAAACTGTCTCTATTTCTTCAGCGCGCGCTAACGGCTAGGATTGGTTCCCACAGTAAAAAATGACTTATTTATCTAAATTTTTAAATAAAGCGCTACCTCAGCGCCCAGTGTAATTGCTGAGTTCCAGCAATCATGTCAAATTAAGAAGAATGTTATTTCTTGGAGTCCAATTGTCTCATTTATCACATTTATAAGGTCAAAGTCCAAAATCAGTTCAATTAAGTCCCACAGTCAATCGTTTCACTGTTAAAAGCGATGCAACCTAGTAATATCAGAAAAATATCGCTAAATACATGTTGGTGCGAATATGTGACGCAACCGTTGTAACTCAAACGGACTGATACCGTTAGAAAGTCAATGAAATGTAGTTTATGAAACTGTCTCTATTTCTTCAGCGCGCGCTAACGCTAGGATTGGTCCCACAGTAAAAAATGACTTATTTATCTAAATTTTTAAATAAAGCGCTACCACAGCGCCCAGTGTAATTGCTGAGTTCCAGCAATCATGTCAAATTAAGAAGAATGTTATTTCTTGGAGTCCAATTGTCTCATTTATCACATTTATAAGGTCAAAGTCCAAAATCAGTTCAATTAAGTCCCACAGTCAATCGTTTCACTGTTAAAAGCGATGCAACCTAGTAATATCAGAAAAATATCGCTAAATACATGTTGGTACGAATATGTGACGCAACCGTTGTAACTCAAACGGACTGATACCGTTAGAAAGTCAATGAAATGTAAGTTATGAAACTGTCTCTATTTCTTCAGCGCGCGCCAACGGCTAGGATTGGCCCCACAGTAAAAAATGACTTATTTATCTAAATTTTTAAATAAAGCGCTACCACAGCACCCAGTGTAATCGCTGAGTCCCAGCAATCATGTCAAATTAAGAAGAATGTTATTTCTTGGAGTCCAATTGTCTCATTTATCACATTTATAAGGTCAAAGTCCAAAATCAGTTCAATTAAGTCCCACAGTCATCGTTTCACTGTTAAAAGCGATGCAACCTTAGTATTATCAGGAAAATATCGCTAATACATGTTGGTACGAATATGTGACGCAACTGTTGTAACTCAAACGACTGATAGCGTTAAAAAAGTCAATGAAATGTTAGTTTATGAAACTGTCTCTATTTCTTAAGCGCGCGCTAACAGCTACGATTGGTCCCACAGAAAAAAATGACTTATTTATCTAAATTTTTAAATAAAGCGCTACCACAGCGCCAGTGTAATTTGCTCATTTCCAGCAATCATGGTCCAAATTAAGAAGGATGTTATTTCTTGGGAGTCCCAATTGTCTCATTTATCACATTTATAAGGTCAAAGTCCCACAAAATCGGTTAATTAAGTTCCCAAGGCAATTCGTTTCACTTGTTAAAAGCGATGCAATCTAATAATATCCAGAACGATATCGCTAAATACATGTTGGTACAAATTTGGACGCAACCGTTGTAACTCAAACGGACTGATACCGCTTAGAAAGTCAATGAAATGTAGCTGGTTTGAAACTGCTCTTTTCTTCAGCGCGCTAACGGCTAGGAATCTGGTGCCCACAGTAGAAAAATGACTTATTTATCTAATTTTTAAATAAAGCGCTTACTCAGCGCCCAGTGTAATTGCTGAGTTCCAGCAATCATGTCAAATTAAGAAGAATGTTATTTCTTGGAGTCCAATTGTCTCATTTATCACATATATAAGGTCAAAGTCCAAAATCGTTTGAATTAAGTCCCACAGTCAATCGTTTCACTGTTAAAAGCGATGCAACCTAGTAATATCAGAAAAATGTCGCTAAATACATGTTGGTGCGAATATGTGACGCAACCGTTGTAACTCAAACGACTGATCCGTTAGAAATCAATGAAATGTAGTTTTTTAAAACTGTCTCTATTTCTCAGCGCCGTAACGGCTAGGATGGTCCCACAGTAAAAAATGACTTATTTATCTAAATTTTTTAAATAAAGCGCTACCACAGCGCCTCTTGCTTGAGTTCAGCAATCATGTTAAATTAAGAAGAATGTTATTTCTTGGAGTCCAATTGTCTCATTTATCACATTATAAGGTCAAAGTCCAAAATCAGTTCTAATATAGTCAATCGTTCACTGTTAAAAGCGATGCAACTAGTAAATCCGAACTATATAATATGTACTTATATATGTGACGCAACCGTGTAACTGGATGATTTATTATGAAATTTTTTTGAACTGTCTCTATTTCTTCCGCGCTACGGCTAGGATTGGTCCACAGTAAAAAATGACTTATATATATAAATAAAGCGCTACCACAGCGCCCAGTGTAATTGCTCAGTCCAGCAATCATGTCAAATTAAGAAGAATGTTTTTCCAATTGTCTCATTATCACATTTATAAGGTAAAGTCCAAAACAGTTCAATTAAGTCCCACAGTCATCGTTCACTGTTAAAAGCGATGCAACCTAGTAATTCAGAAAATATCGCTGTAATTTGTTATGTGATAACCGTTGTACTCAAACGGACTGATACCGTTAAAAAAAGTCAATATGTAGTTTATGAAACTGTCTTATTCTTTAGCGCGCGCTAACAGCTAATTGTCCCACAGTAAAAAATGACTTATTTATCTAAATTTTAAATAAAGGCTACCACAGCGCCCAGTGTAATTGCTATTCCAGCAATCATGTCAAATTAAGAAAAAATGTTATTTCTTGGATGTCCAATTGTCTCATTTATCACATTTTATAGGTCAAAGTCCAAAATCAGTTCAATTTAAGTCCCACAGTCAATCGTTTCACTGTTAAAAGCGATGCAACTAGTAATATCAGAAATATCGCTAAATACATGTTTGGTACAATTGTGACGCAACCGTTGTACTCAAAGGACTGATACCTTAGAAAGTCAATGAAATGTAGTTTTGAAACTGTCTCTATTTCTTCGCGCGCTAACGGCTAGGATTGGTCCACAGTAAAAAAATGACTTATTTATCTAAATTTAAATAAAGCGCTACCACAGCGCCAGTGTAATTGCTGAGTTCCAGCAATCATGTCAAATTAAGAAGAATGTTATTTCTTGAGTCCAATTGTCTCATATCACATTTATAAGGTCAGAGT